>SJXO01002520.1:0-89627 GCA_006408615.1 Connochaetes taurinus
GGAAAGACTCTCTACTTCCACGTCTCTCTCAAAAGAGGGAAAAACAAACCCAGAGCAGCTGGGTGTGCAGAGGAACACTGCCCTCTGCCTGACCGGCTTCCCCCGACCCCGCTGCTGGCAAGCGTGCCTTTGGCCCTACAACAAGGCACCTGATTCCTGCTTTCTCGAATCACTGTTACCAGAAGCTTAGAAAATCCATGCAGTAAGCCGCCGGCAGAGCTGGGGTTCAGACACACCCGCGTCTGTCTGTCTGTGCCCGGAACCTCTAGCGCTACTTTGCCTGTTGCCCTCGGTCTCCCTGGGGGCCTCTGGCCACCCAGCACCTTCACTGGCGGGTGATCAGGGCCTTGCACGCCCCCCGCCCAAGGCCCCCAGCACTGCCATCCACGCCGGGGCCCAGCGCGTGCTGCCCAGGGCGGCACGGAGCACCACGGGGAGACCTGAGCCCGGGGGGCCGGGACTCCCAGGAGGAGTCGTGAGGCATGGCGGCCTCCACACGTGGCAGGAGAGGTGAGCCGCAGTGACGTGCTTCCCTGGAGAGACACCAGAACCCCATTCATGGCGGGCTCCGAGCTCTGTGAGTTCACCTGAAGGTCGGACAGAGGTGGCACCGGGGGGGCATGTCCACAGGCCGGTGCTGCCTGACCGCGGCCAGTGATTGCAGGGGTCCCCGGACCAGAGCGTGGCTGGTCAGGGGATGTCTGCAGCCCCGCTGGCCCCATCTCCGCATCTCGAAAGCGTGGACTGTCAGGGCGGGTGGCAAGACGCCGGGGGGAGGGGGAATTATTCAAATCAGAGCACACCCGTGACCTGTGCTTCTCAGCTTTCGTCCCAACTGTGCTGGGAGCTAAAATTAGGGTGTGGCTTGTACCCGGCCTGTCGAGAGACTGAGAGAGAGAGAGAGAGCACGCGAGAGCAAGTGCAGGTACAGCTCAGAAAACACCCGGAACATCTACTCCCTGTCCCCTGCTCGGGACGCGTTTTAAATGCAGCCATCAGAATTCAGCGCCACGTTCACAGGAAAAAAAAATTGGCAGCCTGGGCCACGGAACTTGCATAGTGCTGTGGGGTCGGGCTGCTTCTTCATTTAATCCTTAGCGTGCCATGTCGGGTGGGCAGAGGCAGTGGGAACTTGGGTCTAAAACAACAGACGTGCCTGTGCAAACTGCCAAGCCCGTTGCTTCCTCCAGCCTCTGCCATCCGCCCAGGCGTCACCCTGTGCACCCCATCCTAGGCAGCAAGGCAGACTCCCAACCTGCCCCAGCTCCCCACCTCCAAGCCCACCACCACTCCATCTCCTGGGACGCAGCAGCCTCCGGACACAGACCCTGCTTCCCTCGCCTCCCCAAAGGCCGAATGTCCACAGAGCAGCCCATGGGCTCTTTGTGAAAATACAAATCGGGGTGACTCCTTCATCAAAACCCCTCCAGGGTTTCTAGTGAGGTTTAGAATGAAACCCAGACCACTGCTTTTGGACCAGGAGGCCCTGAGGACCCAGCTCCAGTGTCCCACCTCTCCCCCAGGATTGTGGACCCCTGCTCCGCTCAAACACACGTGCCTGGCTCCCCGAGGCGCTCAGCCCAGCCCAAGTCAGCTCTTTCCCACCACGGTGTTGGCAAAAGCTGTTTTCAGCTATGTGGGACCGTGCGTCTCTGCACAGCTGACTCCTCCCTCCGAACCGCGTCCAGCCCACACGGCGCCCTCCGTAAAGCCCTCCGTGAGGATTCTGTTTGAACGGGGGGCAGTCTTCTCTGCCTGTGACTTCCAGCTGTGCTTGCGCCCAGCATAGCACTGTGCCTGCCCCCAGCGCAGCTCTGTGCCAGGCACAGTCAACAGAACTTAGTACCGACTGCTCTGTGTCAGCAGATGAAGAGATGGATGGGTGGTTAGGAGGGTGGATGGGTGAGCGGATGGAGAGACAGACAGGAGAGTGGGCAGGTGGATGGACAAAAGCATATGATGAATAATCACCACCCCTTACGCGGAATCAAGCTAAAGTAGAGAAGGGACATGAAATCATGTATGACGAGTTTTAGAAAGGGGTTGACGTTCAGACAAGATTGTGGCTGCTAATTCTCCTCTCTGACAATGAAGCAGCGCCTACTGTGTGTGGGAGTGTGGAGTGCTTGGCCAGGTTCTTTAGTTGCTAAATCCTTTTGTATTTCACTCCACCCCTATCGGAGCTTTGGGTAGAAGCTGTGTTCTAGCCCAACTATATCAGGTTAAACCATCAACAGTATCTCTTTCCTTCTTTTCTTCCCTCCATCCATGTTCTCATCCACCTTCCCATCCACGTACCCACTCATCCATCCATCCAGCTACACATCTGTCCATCTAATTACCCGTCCACCCACCCATCCTTCACTCATCCAGCAAATAATGAATGAGCCCCTACTGTGCGCCAGGCCCTGTGTTAAGCACTCAGGAAGAAGTCATGAATGATATATCCTTCAAGGAGGGTATCATCTAGTGAGGGGAGGTGAAAGCCAGTGAGAAAACGGGCACGCGAACCATTCCCTGTGTTCAGACGGCTCATTTCTCGGGGAGGCCGAGTGCAGCTCAGACAAGCCTCTGCCCCAGGACCCAGGAGATGACACAGCCGGCGCTGCTCACCCTGTGGGCCTCCCCGAGGACAGTGCGGGCCCTTTGGGCTCCACGTACTCAGGGGAGAGGCCGATGTGCGGAGCCCACAAGCCCTGCAAGTCCGAGGTGGCAACCCCGCCAGGCATCTCGGTCAGACCCCGGGGAATACGTCCTGCCTCTCGCCTGCGAGTTTCAAGCCTGCCCTTGGAGCACCGTGTATCACAGCGAGTCCTGCTATGGAGCCTCTGTTTCCACCTGGAAGTAAATAGGTCCCAAATCTACTAACGGTTTTACTCCTCCAAACGTCCTTTTAAAATGGGTCGTGAGGACTAATGCTTTAAAAATACCGCAAAGCAAGGTCTGGGAAGGCTCCGACGCCTCAAAAGTGTTATCGAGATAGAAATTTATACGTTTTCCTACACCAACAGCATTGAAACGGGCTCTGAAATGAGGCAGAATAATTGGGCCCTCTGACTGCAAAAAAATTCCCAGCCCGACTCGCACCTGAACACACCTTAGAATGTATGATTCCATCAAAATGCTCATCAGAAGTCTTATTTGGTGGAAAATAGGTTTTAGAATTGGTGTTAAAATCCCACTCCTGGGAGTAATTGCCCTGAACAGGGCAACAGTTAACTAGACAACAGTTAACTCTCCCTTGCTCAGAACCAGGAGTCTCTGTCTTTGAATTTCCAGCCGGGAGCAAACCCAGCAACGCGCAGGCATCGCTGCAGGGGCCATGCCCCGTGACAAGCCAGAGGGCGCAGACCCCAGGCCGAAAGGGCCTGCAAGTGGCAGCGTGTGTCCATTCATCATGGAGAACCCAGCTGAGGACCGACTCATGCCAGGGGGTAAAGGCAGGGAGCAAGCCAGACATGGCCCCGTCCTGAGAATCAGATCATGAAAAAGCAAGAACAAACGAGTGATCTAACCTGGAGGCGAACCGCAGGGTGGGCAGGCAGCCTCCATCGCACAGTGCAGGGCAGCTCCCGAGTCAGATGACAGGGCCTAGGGGCAGAAGGGACCTGGGCCAGGGGCTACCTGGCCCCAAGGACCCTCTGGGTCCACAAAGATGATGCCCAAGGTTCTTGCCCTGAAACTTTAATCACCAGATAAAACACCTGGGGTATCGGTCAGGGGGCCTCTCCTTGGGGGTCCCAGCCCTCGAGTGGCTCCCCCGGCAGCCGCTCTGGCATCTCCCTGCCCCTTGCCCGGCAGTTACCATGGGAGGGGACCACACGGACGATGCGGTCCCTGCCTTGCGTGAAGCCCCCGCGCGGCCCGTGTCCTGGAGTGGACTCCAAGGCACACGTCACAAGGGAGCCATCCAGGTCTACAGCCTCTCGGCCAAACATGGGCACCAACCGCAGACGGCATAGCCAGGCTTGCACGCTCCCTGCCAACAGGAAAGCAGGAACAGGCGAGAACTCAGGGCCACGGCGCTGTGCTTCCCTCTGGCACCAGAGTGGGGAGATGGTTTAGGAGGACCTGAGACATGGGAGAAGGGACAGAGAGAGGAGCCTAGACCTACCTCTGTGAGAAGCGGGTGATAGGCATTCCAGGGCCAATGCGACGGAAGCGCAAACCAGCGCGCAGATAAGACCCAGGAACACCCAGGGCTGACATTTGGTTACGAAGAGTTCCAAGTGTTACCCCGTGCTGGATTTTCAGAAAGTGACAATCACGGTTTGCTGCCGACTTTGGCTGGTTTGAGGATTCGAGGGCAGCGACCTCCAAGGAGGGACAATGAAAGCAAAAGTCTTACTTCCCTGGTGGTCCCGGGGTTAAGAATCCGCCTGTCAGTGGAGGGGACTCAGGTTCGATCCCTGGTCCAGGAAGACTCCACATGCCTTGGGGCAACTAAGCCCTTGCATCACAAGTACTGAAGCCCAAGCACCCCGGAGCCTCTGCTCTGCAGCAGGAGAAGCCCTGCTCGCTGCAGCTGGAGAAAATCCATGCGCTGCCACGAAGACCGAGAGCAGCCAAAAAGGCATCAGCAGGAGCTGAGCAAGAACGTCTTATCAGTTCATGAAAGGAGGCAGGAGCCAACCACCCAACCAACCCACTGCGGGTCCGTCCTGGTGTGGGTTTTCCTGGGTCTGCCCGGTCACCACCAACACCTGAGCTTCTGCAGAAAGGAGAGCGTGCAGCACAAAGACCCCAGGTTATTCCCAGAGGCGAGGGCAGTTCTGGCCGGGGAAGCACCAGGCGAACACGAGGCTCCTAACCGCCCATTGTTGCCGATGGCCACCGAACGCCACCACGTCCTGGTGGACGTGCAGGGATGTGGCTGGTGGATTTCCGTGGGCCAGCGATGGCTGGCGCTCCTTCCCACCTCCCCGCCACCTGGATGCCACATCAACGGAGTATCTGTCACCACTTGGCTCTACCCATGTCAACTCTGGGTGAGCACTTGGGTGGGGCTGCCAGCTGGACCTCCACCCTCCCACGCTAATTATGCAGATCCAGCAGCCCGCAGACATTGGATGGCATAATGAGAACACACACAGGCAGCGTGACAGGAAGACTGCTCCTCCTTACTGTCAACTGCGGGGCCAAGAGCCTGGAGGAGAGGTGGGTGCTCGCCTGCCCAGGGTCAGGGTGACTCACCGACACGGGCCCTGATCCCGGAGCTGTGCGACCTGCTCTCGGACAAGCCTGGGCTCCCCCCACGCCCTCCAGGGGGAGTCAACTCTCAGGACCCAGTCCCTCGATCTGTGAAGTGGGGCTTATACTACGATGATGAGTTCCTCCAACACCACCGCTGCAAGCCAGGGAGGGCTCCGACAACTCGAACCACCCAAGGGGGCTGGTAGCTGTTTATCCCCGAGACAAAGAGGAGACAACTGCGGCACCGGCAGGGTGAGTAACTTGTCCAAAGTCACACAGCCCCCAAGGGGCAGAGTTCAGATGCAGACGGACAAGATGGGCTCCAGAGTCCGTGCTCGTAGCTCGAGAGCCCAGCTATGCTGTGTCCACGCCTGGCTGTGGGGAGCACCCACCCACCTCATCCAGGAGGAGGACCACCTCTTGGGAACTGCCTGTGCCAGGCCCGGGGCATCATTGCAGGCCCGGGGCCCCGAGGCAGACAGTCCTGGACATGGGGGGCCTCCTTCTCACCCTTAGCAGGTCTCCTCCGCTCAGCTGCCTGATTCCCACCCAAAGTGCCAGTGTCCTGGGACTGGGGGCGGGGCTCCCAGAGGCAGAGGCCGTGTCCAGGTGGGCACCGTGTGTTACTGGCTGAACTCCCTGAAATTCATCCATTTAAGCTCTATACCCGGTACCTACAACTGTGACTACTTGAAGGTGTCACACCCTTAATGGGGTGGCTAGGGTAAATTATGAGGTCATATTGGTGGGCGTTAACCCCACAGGACTGGGGTCCTTATAGGAAGAGGTCAGGACACAGACACACTCAGAGGGATGACCCTGGAGGACATGGGGAGGAGACGGCCGTGCACATGCCCCAGAGCGAGGCCTTAGGAGGGACCGGCCCCGCCTGGATGCCGGATTCCAGCCTCCAGGACCGGGAGGGATAAATCCCGTNAATGCTGGAGACACGAGTTCCATCCGTGGGCGGGGACGATGCCCTGGAGAAGGGGCAAGCCGCGCCGCCCCTCACCCCCACCCAGTGTTCTTGCCTGGAGAATCCCATGGACAGAGGAGCCTGGCGGGTTACAGTCCACGGGGTCGCAAAGAGTTGGACACGACTGAGCAACTAACACACATCGTCTCAGTCCTGGAAGTGGGAAGTCCGACGTGTTAGTGGGGGTTCCCTCAAGGGCTGTGGGGGGTAGGGGCAGGAAATCTCTTCCCTGCTGTTGTTGGAGACTTCTGGGTCACCTTTGGGCTTCTTTGGCACCTACTGAATTGGCCAAAAAGTTCACTCGGGTTTTTGACACCCTCCAATGGAAAAACTGGAATGAATTTTTTGGACAACCCAGTAGAAGCATCACCCCAATCTCGGCCTCCGTCTTCACAGGCCACTCTGCCTGTGTGCAAGCCTGTCTCCACAGTGATGTGGACATCGGTCCTCCCGGGCTAGGGCCCGCCTTAACAGCCTAATCACCTCTGTAAACACCCGATTTTCAAAGAAGGCCACTTTCTGAGGCATGGGGCGTCAGGACCTTAACATGAAGCACAGTTCCGCCCCTTACAGATGGCAGCCTGCGGTCGAGGGGCCTGGCTACCTGGTGAGTGGGTCCCACAGAGGTCAGGGGACAGCTCTGCAGCCCCAGGCACAGAGGGTCGGGGCACCGGGGAGGGACAGAGGGCAGACTGAGGATGCAGCCTCCATGGGCCAAGCTGCTCATACCAAGGCCATGAGGACCCCAGACCCTGACGATCCTCTAACCCATCTGCCAAACCAGCCAGGCAAAAAAGAGGAAATAGACGCTTGAAGCAATAAAAATGACAGTGTCCCTGATGGGAAGAGAAGAAACCCTAAACCCAGCAGAAGGAGCCACACCCAGCCCCCCGGGGCCCCTTTGGGGTCTAATGGGAAACTGTAGACAAGTGGGGCAGGAGGGGGCTGAGGGTATGCAGGGAAAGAGGCAAGGTCCTTGTCCGGCCTTGACGGAGAGAGAGTCTGAAGGCCTCTGCGATTTCCATGCAAAACTCCCTTTAATATTTAAAGCAAAGACGACCCCATCAGTCAGGACCTTAACATGAAGCACAGTTCCGCCCCTTACAGATGGCAGCCTGCGGTCGAGGGGCCTGGCTACCTGGTGAGTGGGTCCCACAGAGGTCAGGGGACAGCTCTGCAGCCCCAGGCACAGAGGGTCGGGGCACCGGGGAGGGACAGAGGGCAGACTGAGGATGCAGCCTCCATGGGCCAAGCTGCTCATACCAAGGCCATGAGGACCCCAGACCCTGACGATCCTCTAACCCATCTGCCAAACCAGCCAGGCAAAAAAGAGGAAATAGACGCTTGAAGCAATAAAAATGACAGTGTCCCTGATGGGAAGAGAAGAAACCCTAAACCCAGCAGAAGGAGCCACACCCAGCCCCCCGGGGCCCCTTTGGGGTCTAATGGGAAACTGTAGACAAGTGGGGCAGGAGGGGGCTGAGGGTATGCAGGGAAAGAGGCAAGGTCCTTGTCCGGCCTTGACGGAGAGAGAGTCTGAAGGCCTCTGCGATTTCCATGCAAAACTCCCTTTAATATTTAAAGCAAAGACGACCCCATCCTCGGACGCAACACCATCTTGAAAGGATCCTTTGAAACCCTTAAAAGGTAGACCCGGGTTATTTTGAGGTTAAGAACACTTGTTCATTCAGCAAATACAGATCCAGGGCGCCGTGGCTGAGGAGCGCGGGGTGGGCGTGTGTGGGTATTTTCCAGTTGCTGGCTTTGTCATGATGCCGTGGCCCATATGCTGTCTGTTACGCGGCACCCCTGGTGGGTCTGGGCCGAGTCCCGTCATCAGTCACAGGCGGGCTTCCTGCAGGGGGTGGATGGATGGATCGTCACCCTAAGTAGGGTAAATAAAGGCTATAAATAGCCTCAAATCAGTTCAGGTCAAGTTTGACTGCCGATGAGGCAGGAACAAAGCTCTCACTTCTGAGATCCTTCTTCGGATGAAGGGTGTGGATGCTGCGTCTTCTGACAGCCGTCCCGGGGGCCAGCAGGGAGCTCGGGCTGTGGAACGGACAGCGGGGTGTGGGAACGGAGACACCCTACCCTAGAGGTCCCTGCTCCAACCCTGAAGCTTGCAGAGGAGCGTTAACAGCAGAAAGGGAAGGAAAACACGTGAGTGAAGAGGAAACACGAGCGGGAGAGGCAGCGAGCTGAGGGCTTGGGGTGGGAGGACAGGGACTCTCCAGGAAGGGCCCGGCAGGAACACCGAGGGCCAACACAGATGCCCTGCAAGCACCGCAGTCTTGGTGCACAGGGGCCACAGGGAAGGGTGACCAGCCCCTGGGCCACGTGCGGACCAGTCCTCTGGCGTGTGTCCTCCAAGCCCCAGACACCACCTGATTCCTCCTCAAACTGAATTGTAGCCATTTTCATTCCGTCACTGTCTTAAGTGTCATGCGCGGGCTCCTCTGCCTGGTGTTGAAATCTGGGGCCACACTCGAGCTGGCAAAGTGTGGGAATCTCTTGGCTCAGGAAGGGAACCCATGATACCCCAAAGAACCCATCTCCTTGGGGCAGGCCGAGCACACCTCTGCTGTTCATCCCCTCTGCACGGTCACTCACCGCACTCACCATCCTCCACTCAGCCCCAAACATCAGAAAGATGTTTGAAGACACTCACAGACACCGCCAGAAAGGGGAGGCGGCAGACGGTCCCTCAAGTCCGTCTGGTACCTCGGCCCCCAAGGAAAGTAAAACGTGCAGTTTGGATCCATGCTATTCACAGGCTAATAGCTCCTGGTTCCCCAAACAAAGAGCCGTTGCCATGACAACCATAGCATCCCAGAGCTCAGGGGCTATTCTGAGACGCTGAGCCGCGAGCTCTACCTTCACATGCATCTGATCGGATCGGCTTCGGCAGTGTTAACGCTCTGCAGCAAGACCCCTGAGCAGCCGAAAGGGGGAAGTCTTCCAGCGGCCGGCACTCACAAAGCCCCCCAGGAGTGGTCTGTGCTCACAAGACAAACGGACGCAGCTGCACCAGACACAGAATGAGCAAAATAAGAAAACGGAAATGGCAGATTTCAGGCCGGAAGTGGGCAGGATCCCTGACCCTTCAGCCAATGGCTCGGGGTAGGTGGGAGATGCTGCAGACATCTAAGGCTATTCCACGAGAGATGCTGAGCGGGACCACCCGGGAGCTGGCCCTTCTTCAGCATCACTGCCAGGACCCCGACGGAGGGCAGTGCCCACGGAGCCA
The DNA here is from genome assembly GCA_006408615.1 of Connochaetes taurinus. Taxonomy (NCBI): domain Eukaryota; kingdom Metazoa; phylum Chordata; class Mammalia; order Artiodactyla; family Bovidae; genus Connochaetes; species Connochaetes taurinus. The sequence continues at coordinate 9,420 of SJXO01002520.1, forward strand.
GCACCACCCCTCGCTCTCCCCGTTCTCCCCAACTTTTTGCCAGTTCACATAAAACTTTGCTGTTGTCCACGGACGCCTCACAGGATCAGGACACTAACGGGTGACATCAAGAGGACGAAATTGGGTTTGTTCCCAGCATCCGCAACCTGTGACCAGCCTGATGGACAAACTGCCCTCCCCGGCACCGGATGGTCCGTGACAGAAACACGTGTGACCGGAAAGATGGCAGGGTCTGGGGAGGGGAGTTGGGAGGCGGGGCAGCACAAGGCCTGCTTGTGGTGGAATGAAGAAAATACACGTCTAAACATCTCCCCCGACGTTTATCGGGAACCCACTCTGTCCCAGGCCCTGCAGGCAAAAGACACTCCTGACGTTGCTGCCAACCACAGGCGTCCCCAGATCTGAGCGACGGTGTTGCAATTCTACTGAAGCAGCTCAGCTGAGCAAGCATTTAGAGGCAAGACTTCCACTCTTGGGGCCACGGGCCTGGCCACCCCAAAGCTCTGACCGCCGCTTAGCCTGGTCCATCCGAACACTGACAAAGACCCTTACCCCCAGGCGTTGGAGAGTTCCAGAAGGACTCAGTCCTTCACACCGGCTTTGGTGCTGTCTAGGATCTGTCCACGTGGCAGAGGCACACAGATGCTAACAACTGGAATCTCAGCACGGCTCCACAAGAAATGAGCAAAGACTATCGTCTGCTCCCGACCCCCACCCCAAGCCCTTGGCCACACAATTCTGTCATAACCCTTCCTCATTGCTATTTTATCATCTGTTCTGGGCACTGAAAAGGATCTTGATAGAGTTGTAACGTGCGTGCGTGCTGAGTCTCTAGGTGGTGTCCAACTCTTTGTGACCCCATGGACTGCAGCCCACCAGGCTCCGCTGGTGGGAGAAACACGTGGACCAGGGATTTATGGGGTTCTCCATGCCACTTCCTCCTCCAGGGGATCTTCCCGACTCAGGGGTCGAACCCCAGTCTCTTGCATTTCCTGCAACGGCAAGTGGATTCTTTACCACTAACTCACCTGGGAAGCTCTAAATTTGCAACAAAAGGAGCAAAGCACAGTGTTCTGAGCACTTTCTTCCCCTTCTGAGGCACATTCATGTCGAATTTGTCTTCCACTTGGTGGAAAAATCTACAAGAAAGCTGGGCCCATGATGGACGAGGGGTAGAGTGGGGAGACCTGGGCTGGACCCCGACCTCACCCCAGCTGACAAGCGACTGAGCGATCTGGACCAGATTTCTCCAAGAACCACCCACTGTGCCCAGCAGCATGTGTCAGCTGCCTTTCTCTGGCGTAGCATCCTTCCCCGACCCCGCTGGCCGTAGGACAGCCACAGGACCTAGGACTGGCCGCTGGCCAGCGATGAATGAAGGTGCCGCAGTTTAAGACAAGGGCTGGTCCTGCCCCCAGCCCGGGTCCAGCCACATCCTGCCCCCACCGCTCCCCAGGCCACAGTATCTGTCCTGCCTTCCCTTTCCAGCCCCCTCTGGGCATCCCTAGAAGACGCTTTCTGGGGCTACTTATGGTCCTTTTCCTGGAAACACCTCCACCTGGGTGGCCTCCTTGGTCAGCACAGCCTGATGGCCCTGGAGATGAGTGGAAATTGGAGTCTGTTTTGTGCCTGGACCTGGATGACTAAGGGCCTGACACTCATCACCCACAAGCCAAGACAGGATGACTTTTCTCTTCTTCGGCCTCATTTTTGCCCACCTGCTGCTCCCTCAGCTCCTCAAAGTGTCCCTTCTAGCTTGGCTAAAATCGACACATCTTCTGTGCCCACATGGACGGCTTCTTCCTTCTCAAAAAACACCTTAGCGCCTTTCCGCTCAGGCTCATTAAACCCAGAATAGAAACCTTCTCTGCATTCAGCTGAATTCCACCCCACATAGTCTTCCAAACCCTCCGCCTGCGTATGAGGCTCAAATGCTTGCAAAGCTCCAAGGAACTTCAAGAAAAGACGCTTGGTTCTATCTATTTGAATCCAGGCCTAGTCATGAGTCCCGGGCACAGCCATGGTGCAGAGAGGAGATAGCGCTCACGTCTGCAGAGGCTGCTGAGATGGGAGAGACGCTCGGGGCTCCCCCAGGATCTCGGGGATGAGTCCAGATAGAACCCACGTCCTTCTGGCACTTGGCCTAATGCTTTTTTCTGGTCCCCCTACACAGCCGCCTTCACACCTTCACGACAAAGAAACTTCCCGCGCCTATTTCCTGACATAGTTGAGATGGACATGCTCCAGGTGGTTCTACGCAACGAAGTCCAAAAATTCCAGGCTGCGCGTATTTCCCTAAAGGCCACATGGGGCTTTGCCAGGCTTGCTGAGAATGGATGGGTCCTTAAAAGCAGGACCACGGGCATCAGGACACTGGCCCGACTCGGGCCTTGTCTGGGGTCCTGTCGTCCCTCCCAGACGTGGTGAGTCAGGGACCCTGCGACGAAAGGACATGTGAGAGGTCAGGGTGGAGCGGAGCCCCGACAGGACCCCGCACTCTCGCCATGGTGGCAGAGGGAGGTTCCAGTGCTTGAGGTTTGCCAGATGTCTGGGAAGCTGCTGCCCACCGTGCGCCTGCGTGCTCGCCACCTGCTCTGTTGCCATTCAGCAACTATGTGCCCGGCAGCTCTGCAGAGACAAGTGAGGTCCCGGGAGCTGCGGGCAGGGGATCCCCATCCAAGCCAGGGGTCCGTGCACCCCGACTTCTGGGAAATAAGCTTCTACTCCGAATGGGCTTCCGAGGTGGCTGGAGATATTTAAGAATCCACCTGCAATGCAAGAGACCCAGGTTCGATCCCTGGGTTGGGAAGATGCCCTGGAGGAGGGCATGGCAACCCACTCCAGTATTCTGGTCTGGAGAATTCCATGGACAGAGGAGCCTGGGCGGCTACAGTCCATGGGGTGGCAAAGAGTCGGACACAACTGAGCAACTAACACACTCTGAACGCTGAAGGAGAAGGTGGGGGCACCTGCTGGGAGATCCCCAGGGAAGGCGGAGGTGGCCCGTGGAGGCGGCTGGGTGCTGCGGGAAAGCTCGCGGCTTGGACAGAGGGTGGCGGGTGGATGGGCAGCCGCCATCTGATGTGCGTGGAAGGGCCTGGAAGGGAAGGCACACGTATGGGGGGCACGGAGGAATTTCCACCGGGAGGAGGACGGGTCTTCTTAGGGAGGCCTGGGGGTGTGGGGCCAGGGCAGCTTGAGAGCCCTGGTCTGGCTGGTCTGTCCACCCCACGGGGGTGCCCCGAGTGGGGTGAAATGACTCAGTGCCCAGGGCCGTGGACTGAGCAGCCTCCTGAGAGCCCTATTCCCTGGAATTTCAGGTTCTCATCCCCAGAAGGTGGGGCCACCTGGTGGGGTCCCACTGCTTCCTGTGGGGAAGGGGGCTTCCTGTTCCCCCACTCAGGCCGGGTCCACGACCTCCCTGGGCGGCCTACGTTCCAGAGGCGTTTACACGGACTCCTTCACATGGAAGTTCGGGCTTCCCTGGGGTCACCAACTGTCACCCCTCAGGGGACAATTACTTCCTCAAACACCTTGACCTTCCAAGCTCTCATCATGAAGACAGGGCAGGGGGTGCACAAATCTTAAGACAGGGGCGCCTCACCCAGGAGCCTGGCCTCTCCTCCTCCCAGGAGGCCCTGCCAGACTTTCTCTCCGGACGTGGGGATCGAGGGTGGGCAGGGACTCCCAGAACCTGGTCTCCTTCCGATGTACTGGTCCCTTTGTCCATGACACAGACACACTTAACTCATCAGGGCTAATGGGGGGGTCTGGAAACCAGCCCCAGAGGAGCACCCTGAGATCAGGGTTGGGGACAGGTCAGCCGGCCTGGAGGAGGTGAGGGGGAGAGGAGGAGAAGGGGCTGCTTCCCTAGGAAGAGGCGGGGAGCCCCAGGGATGGGGAGGTGGGGGGCTGGTGAGCCCGGGCTAAGGCCACTCATTCACTGCATCTTGGAGCAGCCGGGAAACTGGTTTTCCTGGATAAAATGGCTCAGATAAGGACACCAGGCCGGAAGTGGCCAGGCTTGGGAGGCTGCTCTCCTTGGAAGGTTCCATGGCCACCAGCAGGCTCTGGGATGGGACCTGGCAACCTGGTGTCATCAGGAGACAGGACAACAGGGGCCAGGGGAATTGGGCTGCAGTATGCCGAGAAGCGTGGGCCTGGCTGGCAGAACCCAGACGCGCCGGTCAAGTCAACCAAGAGCACGGGCCGGGGGCCGGGGGGGACGGTGCCCTCGGGGCCCCTCGGAAGGGGCAGCTTGTCCTCAGGGAAGAGTGCCTCTGTGCTTGGCTTTGGAGAGCCCCCTGCCAACCCCCCAGGAGGCAGGACTGCAGGGGCACAGCAATGCAGGAGAGGGGTAGGGTCCAGGAACTGAAGGGGCGAGAAGAGAGACACACAAAGGCTGGAGGGCAGCATCGTGCTAGGTAAGGAATGGCCTAGTCCAAACCCCAGCTCCCCATGACCCGGACATGGACATGGAATTCACATCTGCGCCTGAGGCCTCACTCTCCTCACCTGTAAAATGGGGACAGCACCACCTCCCTGGCAGGGATAGCACAAAAGCACTGAGTGCAGTCCAGGCACGAAAGGGCAACAAAACAACACTGCTTCTGCGTTCAGATCCAGACAGCCTGTGGCCACCTCCTCCAGGGAACCGTCCCAACTCTACAGCCCATTACGACCCCATGGCCCCCTGGATGCTGACCCCAGCCCCTCCCTACTCCCTCCCACAGGTCCAGATGTTCATCTTTAAGGGAACAGGCCACCGAAAGTCCGGTCCTCCAGCTGGGACACAAAGTCCTGGCCCTGACCCTGTCCGGAGCCTGGGCCGGGGCGTCTACCAGGAGGGCAGTCACAGCGGGAGAAGAACAATGTGCGAGGAGAAAAGCCCAGAGGACCGGTGGCAGGGAGCGGGTGGGGCAGCAGGAAACGGATAAGAGACTCAGCCTGGGCCCCAGGCATGCTTCCTCCTCTCTGGGACCCGCATCCAGGGCAGAGCGGCAGAAGGAGGAGAGGATGGGCCTGGCGGGGCTGGGCTGGGCCCTGGGGCAGATCGGAAAATGGAGAAGGGTCCCAGGCGGCAGGAGGCGGGTGAGCACAGACTCACCACCATCCGTGTCCAGCCATCACGCACCTCGCCCTAGGGAATGGCATCTGTGCTGTCCACTCCCTGCATCCCGGCATCCCCGTGATGGGCAGAGGGCCCTGGATGGGGACCCCAGGTCATAGGGTCAGAGGCAGGCCCTCGGGTTAGAGATCCCCTGGCTGGAGAATAGCCATCCCAGGTGTGTGGAGGGGCTGCGGGGTGGAGGACCAGACCCGAGGGGGACAGAGGGGTGCTCACAGGCACTTGGGGTGGAGAGCAGCCCAGCAGCGGGAAGGCAGGGGCAAGGCGGCCTGCGGTCAGGCACTGCCCTCACCTGTGCCAGGACCACCCCCTCAATACCACAGCTGTGGTTCCCACACAGGCTGGCGTCTACCCCGGCAGGGGGCCTTGGGGGCTATGTCCTTAGTTGGGGGGTGTGGGATTTACTTGTCACAGGGGGTGGTCAAGGGCCAGACCCCTTAAATGTCCAGCTGTCACGGGACAGCTGGATGAATTATGAATGATCACCAGACATTCGTGTAGACACGGAGCATAAATCATACCCCCCACACCAACTCACAGACACATATCCTTCCACACAGGTACCTGCTGAATTTTTCCCAAAACGCAAACGCCATCTAAGTGAAAGAGCATATGTGGCATTTGGTTCAGAACTTTGCTAAGCGCAGCTCACAGTGCCAGGAAACTACAGAGGCTGGCAGGGCCCGCCCTGGGGGTGTCCCAACTGCCCGGGGTGGGATGGGGGGCTCTGGGATTTGAGGGCAAATGCGCTCAGAGGGGGCCGGCCCCCGCGCCCACACTGGGCCCTCTCGCGTGGGGCGCTCTCAGAGATACGCAGGTCACTGCCTGCTCGTCCCTCTCCACTTCTCGTTCCTGGACAGTCAGAATGCTGTGTTGATCTTAAAAACTTCCACGCGCGTTAGGTTATCTGTGAATCTCACTGGAGGACTGTGAAGGTGGGGCTGCACCATGAAGGCTGTCAAAGGTGCTGGGCCTCGGGGGACTTGGAAGCCAGGGCTCAGGGCCGGGCTCACCTTGAATGCAGTCTCGCAGAGACTGTGCGGTTGAGGCTCTGGAAGACGGGGGGACGGGGGGACTGCCGTTTTTCCTCGTGGGACACAGCAGGGGAGGGGTCTTCCCCAGGGGCCCACGCGGCTTGGGACCGGGAAGCAGAGAGCCCGGAAACGCTCAGGTTTGGGGACCTGTCCAACGCAGACGGCAAGAAGCAGTAGGTGTGTGCGGCCACTGGGCGGCTCCTCCAGGTGCCTCTGGTGGGACAGGCGCTCCAGCGGCCGCTCTTGTCCCCTGCACGGGGGACCCTGCGCTGGGGGACAGGTCCCCAGGCTGGACCTGCCTCCAGAAGCGTTCCCAGGCCATGTGCACGGGAAGGGGTGCCTTGGGAGGCCCAGGGGAGCCTCGGGGCAGGACACCAGCAGTGTGCGACGTCTATACGGACACTGGGCACAGGAGGTCAAGGCCATATGGCCGCGGCTGCGCCCTCTCGGGACTGAGACAAGCGTCCCCGGAAGGCCAGCGATCACAGCGTCTGGGACAGATCGAGGCCACCGTGCATCCCGAGCGGACACTCACCGGCCGTCGGCCACCCGTGAAAACCCCATCCCGACAGAACACAGGAGTGACCGGCGCGCAGGGTCACGAGCGGGCAGCAGCTACCCCCCAGGACTGGGGGATAAACTCACACACCTGATGGTAAGCGTGGGGGAGGGGAGCCGCCGCAGCGGGCACAGGACCGCAGCCCGGAGGAGGAGGACGGCGGAGACCCCGGCGGCGCACGGGACTCGGCACGCAGGGAGCCACGCGCCCACGGGCGGACGGGGAGCCAGCACGGGCGGCCAGCACGCGCGCCACAGCTCCCCCGGCCCCGAGAGGGAGGCGACACGGAGCAGCATGAGCCGTGACGGCTGACGGCGGGCTGCTCACATCCGCTCAGCGGCCGCGTCTGCTGGGGCTCCATCACACCTCCTTCCCTCAGCAACGTGCTTTGAAAATATTCTCTGGGAATGTGGGCTGCAGCTGTGATGGCTGCACCATTCCGGGGAACAGACCAGCCCGGGGAGGGCTCGCTCCTCACTCTCAGGAGGGGGGCACACGGCAGTGCTGACCCCAAACGAGCCGATCTGATGAGATGAAGCAGGTTAGAACGCTGGGTTTTCCCAGGACCTGCTGGCTCTCTGTGCAAACAAAGGATGCTGTGTTTACTTAACACCGTTGGCTACGTCTCATGGTAAGTGGCACATTTTACAGTCCTGAATGCCTGGAAACCTGACTATTTCTTTCAAATCGGATCTATTTTATTTCACAGCAGGTGACAGCTACCAAACAGGTATTTTTTTTTTTCCTTCAAAGCATCATGGCTCCGTATCAGCATGGATTTTACATTCTCATACATAAACACACAGACACACACACACACACCCAAAATAATACATTAACAAATCTGTTTGAAAACACCACCCTCTCTTCATCATCTATACATATCTAAAGCGTAATTACACAGACACTCGGTCTTGAAACCTAGCAACAGTATCCAAGCGATCCTCGGGCGGCTCATCAGACACCCAAACTCACACACCAGCTCAATGGGCTTCATTTAAAAAAAAAAACCAGAATCTCTCACTTCTCTCCCCCGTAGCTGCGGAAGGACAAGATATAGGAAAACAAACCTTGTTCCGCTGAAGAAGAACAACCCATGTCATTTAATCCATCTCACAGTGCATGTCCCCATAGAGCCAGGCAAAAACAAAAATAACAAAGGTGGTGAAAAAAAAAAAAAAGGTTATCTCAGTCCAAAGCTTATCAGCTTGCAACACGCTTAATCTTTGCATGACTATTTCGGACTCGAGCTCCCCAGCTCCCCGACAGCCTTGCTTTCGGGGACCTCCATCCTACAGAAGCCATCGCAAACGCTCGATGGCAAAAGCTTTTAAGACCTGCTGGGCTCATGGACTCAGCCGCAGCTCAGCTGTGGATCACAACAGGCAGGATTAACTTTGGTATTCACGGTCGCTTTTAAACCATCACTTTCTCCGAGTGGGCAAATAAAACCACCCAATGGAGGTCACAATTAATTTTTTAAAAGAGGGAGGGAGTTGTTTTTTTTTTAAAAAAAAAAAAAAAAAAGAAAGAGAAAAAAATGGAAGCACAGCACCGGTGAGCAGCAACCTGCACGCTGGCCGGGTTGTGAACAGAACGCTTCACGACAAGATGCAATCTCTCTTTTAAAGGGATAGGGTGGCATCCACTCAGCGAGCCCGATCCACTTCCAGATCCCGCAGACCTCAGAGGCCCATTCATCAGCTCACTGTGACCAGACAGGTTTAGTAACCCCCTCCAACACCACGTCAGAGCCGCTGAAGGACCCTGATTTCTAAGCAGGGCACTTTCGTGTCTAGAAAACAGAGGCTCCGTGGCTTGAGGTGGGAATACTTGAGCTGTTCAAGGCATCTCACTGGGCTATAAGCAGAAAGTCAGCAACATTATAATGCACTCATTCTGAAGAGTCAAAATCAACCTCATGCCCAGCTTGGAATCCGGGGATCCTTCCACCATGCTTTATCTTCAAAAATGCAACCCAACACCATGGAGGCAATGCTGAGTCTTACCTTCATCTCTTTTGAGTTCAGGATCCTGACACGTGGAGCTGGGTCCCCCAAAACACTGCCCCAGCCCCCACTGAGCCCCACTAAATGTCTGACAACCCTGGCAGCAAGCACCACGGGCTCATCTTGGCAGAGTAAAGAGCCCAAAGCCTCAGAGGCAGGACCTGAGACCCCGCTCTCCTGTATGCCTTCTACACTATGGTGTAGCTCAGAAGTCAACATTTGCTGAAGATCATAAAGTAGAAAGGAGGCCCCTGCCCACTCCTCCCCAGCACCCCCACCAAGATTTCCAAGGCTTCGGCAAATGGTCCCTGAGCTCCCCCAACAATCATACCAGACGCCCACCACCCAAGAGTCTAGGGCAGAAAAAAGGTCACCCCAACCGAGACAGACAGCACCCCCACAGGTCACAGAGGAGGTGGGGTCCCGGAGCTAAGACCCTCACAGAAGCTGGAATGGGAAAGCCACGTAGCCACAGACCTTCACACATGACCCACCAGAGACCCCCAATCTCACACGGCCCCAGAGTGACCTGCTGTGGGCTGAAACACTGCCCCCGTTCCCCACACGACCCATTTGCCCCGTGTTCCCTACTCAGACCACACTTGGGGAGACCAGAGCATTATGCTCCGGCACACACACCCAGCCCAGCACTGACGTGCCGATGGGACTCGGCTCTTCGACTCCAACTCCAGGTGCTGCGAGGCCAGGATTTTACGTTGAGAAGAGACAGCGGGGCTGAAGGTGGAGTGGGCACACTGGCAGAGGGAGGGTCGCCCACTCAGCTGACGTGTACCAAGGCCCCACTGTGGACCAGGCTTCCCCGGTGGCTCAGTGCTGAAGAGTTGGCCTGCAATGCAGGAGGCTTTCAGGACACACAGGTTCCATGGCTGGATCGGGAAGATCCTCGTGAGGAGGAAATGGCAAGCCACATTAATATTCTTGCCTGGGAAGTCCCAAGGACAGAGGAACCTGGCAGGCTACAGTCCATGGGGTCGCAAAGAGTCAGGCACGACTGACCAACTGAACAACTCTGTCAGCACCGTGAGTGACCTCCGTGGGCTGATGGCAGCCCTGGATCCTGCGTCAGGCAGGGAACAGGCCAGAGGGACAGTCAGCGCTGTGAGTGACCTCCGGTGGGCTGATGGCAGCCCTGGATCCTGTGTGTATGTGTGTGTGTGTGTGTGTGTGTGTGTGTGTGTGTGTGTGCACTTAGACACTCAGTTGTGTCCAGCTCTTTTGTGACCTCATGAACTGTAGCCCGCCAGGCTCCTCTGTCCATGGAATTTCCTAGGCAAGAATACTGGCGTGGGTTGCCAGGTCCTTCTCCAAGGGATCCCGACCCAGGGGTTGAACCCGAGTCTCCTGCGTTGGCGGCGGTGGGGGGGTCCTTACTGCTGAGCCACCTGGAAGCCCCTGCAGTGTCTGTGCCCCAGTCCTAATCCTACTGGTTCTGATGACCCCTCTGCAGCCCCCAAGCCCAGCCTCAAGCCGTCTCCCAAGTGTCCTCCTCCTCCACCCACCCCTGCCCTCTCAGCCCGTCTGGGGAGCAGAGTTCAGTGGGCAGATACTCAGCTCTTGTGAGCACAGAGCCCTGAACCGGGACCAGGAGAGCAGAGAGCTTCCTGCAGGGCCATCCTGCTGTCAGCGGTCTGGACCCAGGAACCCTCTTCCCCCCTCCTTCCCTCCACCCACTCGTCCAGCCCTGGTTCCAACAGCAGCCTGTGTGAAGACCCCGAGCTCCCCGGCCCAGCCTGCACTGCTGCCTGAAGCTCTCGAGTGCGGTCCCATTTTTCTGGGTGCACAGGGAGATGGGGAGCCTGGCGGTGAAGGGCCCAGAGCCCCCCAGAGTCAGATGGGCCTGGTTTCAAAGCCTGGCTCGGCTCATCACTCTGGGACGTGGTTCTGGGGGAGTCCTGCCTGGGAGATGCCCCGGGACCCTGCCCACGCCCCCTGGTGCTCAGCGGGACCCTACAGGCACTGCACCACCCAGAGGAGGGTCCTCCCTGCACAGAGCAAGCCTGAACCAACAGGAACTTGAGGCGGTGGGTAAACACCCAGGTCACCTCACCCTAGGGTGAAACAAGATGACGGATGCCCCGGGGTCCCGACAATACCTGGCCGTAGCACCTGCTCACTAAGGCCCCGGGTTGCCTCCTGTCTGCCGGGACTGACTGTGCTCCTGCCGCTGCTGTCTGGCACCCCCTCCATGGCAAACCACCCCTCACATCCTTGCCCCAAGGTCTGCTTCTGGGCAACCCCGACCCAAATACCATGTGTCCTACATCAAATCCGCCCTCGGTCACACAGAGACGGTGACACAGCCCTGGAGAGACGGTGACACAGCCCTGGAGATGCGGGGCATGCAGGCTCGGCAAGGGTCGGATGTCTGCCTGGGGTTATCCATCCACCCAGAGGCAGGGGCTGCAGACCCCCGCAGAGGACTTAACGAGACCCACTCGGGGCATAGGACAGGGCCAGACCCTCCCCGCCACACACCCAGTATCTGGCCCCGCCGGTAACAAGGGCAGATGGAAAGCTGGGGTGGCCACGGGGCACAGAGCAAATAACGAGTGCAAAGCTAGAGGTTCAGTTCACAGGATGCGGAATTGAGACCTCAGGATGGATTTACCGCGAGGCCGAGAACGAACGCCCCGAGTGGTGTCTGCCCCCGTGAAGCACCTGCAGTCTCTCCGCGAGGCCTTTGACAGAACTCACTTCAGTGGCACAGTTTGCTGGTTCCCAGTCAGAGATGCTGAGTCAGACGACTCAGAGGAAAGGAGGAGTCTTTTTCCGCGACCCCCTCCCTTGGAGACGCTGAAAGGACCCAGCACGGGAGCACAGGTTTCCTGTACTAACATTTCCCTTTAGGTCACACCGGGGAAAGGCCCCGGCGCAGGTAACAGAGAGCATGGGCTGATCGTAAACGCCACCCCACATTCTCCCTGAGCCCCGGGTGTCTACACAGGTGCAGCAGGAAGGCCTCTAACCTCACTCCCCGCAGCCGGAGCCATGGGCGTCACACGCGCCTGCCGTGACCATCCCATCTCTTGACAGGGCAAGCCCTCACAGTTTATAGAAATCATTGATTGGAGTGGGTAAGTGGTAATTAAGATGTGTTCACCCAACAAACAGGTATTCTTCTTATAATAAGAAAATATGTTTGTAGAGAGGCGTTTATATCCCAGATAAGGAACGGGAGAGACAAGCCAGAAACCTACTCGATCTGGGTTTTAAAATCTGCACTTGTTGAGTTCGTGCCTGGGGCGAGGAGGGGAGTGAATCTATAGGGTCAGGCTGGGGGTCGGCAGGCAGAGTCTCTACTTTCTGCTGTCTCCCTCCTGACAGCCAGCCAGGGTAAGGAAGCCCCTTCACGCCTCCCCTGGCTCATGGGAGATCAGGATGGTAGCCCCAAGTTTGCCACCATTGCAGGAACTCAGAGATCCTGGATCCCCGGGACCACTAATCACCCCAGGGTCCTGAGCGGGGCCTGCACACCTCCTCCTGGCAGTCCGCCCTGCTCGACAAGAGTTCCAATTCCCTTCACGGCAACCAGTATTTTTGTACCGCTGTCTCGTGTCAGGGGGTGGTGGGAGGAGAAGAGTTGGGAGGGCTCAGTTCATCCTCTAGAGTGCTTTGCAGACATGAACTCATCTATCTGCATAACGTGCTTAGGAAGACGCTGACGCGGCCCTGCAGGAGGCCCGGATCGCACAGCAATTAGGAGGTCCGCCCCGGCTCTCGGGAGGACCCACATCAACATTGGGCGCAGGAGGCCCCGATGGAGGAGGCTCAGCACAGGGGACCGGATGAGGCAAGCGAGACATACGGCTCCGCATCCTTATGCGATTCTCGAGGCAGCTGGGCACCCGCCAGGCATTCGACACAGGAAAGACCAGACAGCCAGGTGCGCAGAATCGCTCACCCGCCCAGTGCCCAATACGGGGGTAGCGATCCATGCAACAAGACACAGAGGCCACCCAGCGACTTCTCCAGGCGCCCTGGAGTCTCGCTGCCCACCCCCTGGATGGGATGGCGCCATCTGGAAATCTCACCGCTGCTGGTCCAGTGGGCCTGCTCCCCGCTGCACGTCCGGTGTAAGCCCGGGGCCGGAGGGAACAGGCCAGAGGGCTCTTCCAAGATGCAAGACTGCGCCCAGCCACCGGCAGGGCGACGGGACAGAGGAGGAGCCGCAGGGACAGTCCTCCTGGTTGGCACGAGGGGTACTGAAAAGGGTAGCAGTCATCAGCAGACAGAGCCAGGGACGCAGAAGTGGGAGGGGGAGGGGGACGCCCCTGGCTCTTCCTGCCTCATTTCATCGCCATCTCCGACTTTAAATGGAATTGTGCGTGTTACAGAATCCCCCCGCAAACCCATCTCAATCGGTCGCAAGGTGATCTGGTTCTCCGGTTGGACGGCAAGGCCCTGCAGCCATTGCCGGCGCCCTCGCCTGACATCTAAGGGGTTCCGAGCCCCGACCCCGCCCCGTGTCAAGAAGACACAGCGACCGAGGTGGGGAGATGCTCGGACTCTGTTCCTGTTAAGTTTGGGTAAAAGCAGACTCCGAACCAACCCGGCGAGGTGACCAACCAGAGCCCCTGCGCGGTCCACTGGCAGACAGCCAGCCTACTCACCAACATCGGTCTCCTTGTGGTTCTTGATGTACTCGGCCAGCTCGAAGTTGCCGGCGATGATCGCCACCTGCCAGGAGAGGAAATCACGTTAGAGCGCCAAGTGCAGGACACGCAGCACGTCCTGACGGCCGAAGAGCGACGTCCAATCAGAGCCTCTTTTGAAAAAGTAAGGGGTACTCCCCCTTCCGGGTTTCCTGAGATACAGTCAACACACAGCACTAAGCTGAAGGTGTGCGGCCTGATGACTTGACTTGGATGTTATTTTGTGAAACGATGACCACGGTGAGTTTAGTTAACGTCCATCACCTCATACGGCTACACACACAGCTTCTTCCCTACGACTTCCCTGGGGGCCCAGTGGCTGAGACTCTGCGCTTCCAGTGCAGGGGGATGGGGTTCGATCCCTGGTCAGGGAACCAGATCCCACGTGCTGCAACTAGAAAGGATCCTGTGTGTCGCAAGGAAGATCAGAGAACCCGCACGCTGCAACTCAGATCCAGCGCAGCCAAGTAAGTGATCTTTCTTCAAATGCGAACAATTTATCCTGAAGATTTTCTTTAAAAAAAAAAAAGAACAAACGTTTTTCCCCTTGTGATGAGAACTTCAAGGATATACTCTTACCAACTTTCAAGTGAACCACGTGGCTGAACGCAACATCCTCTGGGCTAGTTTGCCTGGTAACTGGAAGTCCAAATCTGGACCATCTTCACCCATTTCCCCAGCCCCCACCCCAGGAACCACACAGAACCTGATCTCTTTTTCTGAGATTGTTTAGACACCACAGCAAAGTGCGAGCGTGCAGCGTTTGTCTGATTCCAAGCAGCCTAGGCCCTCAAGGCCTGCACGGTGCACCAGGCACAGTGTGGACCAGTCGCAGCTATTCAAACAGCAGCCACCACACCCAGGAGCCTGACCAGAGGCACCTCCTCGAGCTTGGCCCTCTTCTCCGGGACCCTGGCCATTCTTCCACCACGAGGCCATCATTCCTCGAGAATCTACCTGAGACAGTCCTCTGCCCAGGAGGCCACGGAGGGGGCAGGTCAAGGGACTGAGCCTGGAAACCCCCCAGATGGCGAGCTGCATTCCCACCAGTCCTGACCGGTACCAACATGCTCCCTGGAGGTGGGGGGCGGCCATCCATTCCTCTGATTGGTCCCCATAGCTAGAGGGACAGGGAATCTCAAAAAGCACTCACAGCTCTTCACTGAGTTTCAGCGAAGCAGAAAAAACTCCACCTATGCACAGCATAAACCAGCACCTACAGGCAAGGGTCCAGCTCAAGCCATACAGACACAGTGACTAAAGCGAAGAAGCCGCGTGGTCCGTGATGCACTGAGGCAGCCAGGCAGGCAAAGACAAAGGCCCTGGGGGTGGCCCCGGGGCCCCCGGGGAGACCTGATACAGAGCTCACATGGGCAGGGCTCTCCGCGCCCCAGTGGGGTGCCCTGGGCCCAGGGGGGCAGCCATCTCCACTCTCAAATGAGCCAGGTGTTCAGACGCCAGCCTGCAGACACACACGTCAACCGTCAGTCTACTGGCAGCCATAATGTGGGTGGGCCTTCCTGATCCTTTGGAGGCCTTCAGAGCAAAAGCTGAGATTTGCTGGAGGAGAAATTCCGCCTCGAGGCTGCACCACCAGCTCCTGCCTGAGTTCCCAGCCTGCTCTTCCGACTGCAGACTTGCCAGCCCCCACAGTCTTGGGAGCCAAATTCCTGCAAGAAATCTCTTAAACATACATGTCTCCATCCTGCTGGCTCTGCTTTCCTGGAGAAACCTGCTTTACACGGCTCCCTGTGCGGGCCGGGGGGCTGTGGTGCCACAGACCCCAGACCTCTGTCTTTGGAAGTGACACTGACTTCGACTCTTGGGCATCACCTAATGCTGGTGTCCTGCAAGGATGCCACTGACTGGAACAGCCTGGAGACAAATTCAGCCTCCTCCCTGGTCTGCTAATGCCAGGGGAGCCACGGCAGCCCCTGTCTGCACCAGGCGGGGGTCCTAGGGGTGGACAGCAAAGGCCATTTCAGTGACAGGCCCCGTGAGGCCTCCCTGGGGGCTCAGATGGTAAAGAATCTGCCTGAAATGTGGGAGACCAGAGTTCGACCCCTGGCTCAGGAAGATCCCCTGGAGAAGGGAATGGCAACCCACTCCAGTATTCTTGCCTGGAGAATCCCATGGACAGAGGAGTCTGGTGGGCTGCAATCCATGGGGTCACAAAGAGTTGGACACGACTGAGCAACTCTTTCTCTCTCTCTCTCTCTCTCTCTCTCTTTCACACACACACACACACACACACACACAGGTTCTGCAGACACAGAAGCAGGTTTAGAAGCACCTGGTGAACGGAACTTCACCAGCCTCCTGAGGGTGACCGTCCATCTGGGATGCAGGCTTCAGACGGTGGATCCTTGAAACAGAGCAGGGGGACTTCCCTGCTGGTCCAGTGGTTAAAACTTCACCTTCTAATGTAGGGGATGCGGGTTTGACCCCTGGTTGGGCAGCTAAGATCCCACATGCCTCTCAGCCAAAAAAATCCAAAATGTAAAATGGAAACAAAATTGTAACAAATTCAATAAAGACTTTAAAAATGGTCCACATCAAAAAAAAAAAAAAAAAAAAGGGGAAAGAAAGAAAGAAACACAACAGGGACAGAGGATAGGAACCTAAGCAGGAGGTCCACAGAGGCCCTGAGAAGCCAGTGACCTAGTCTGTTACCATTTATGACATTAACCTAAAAGGAAGGGTCTCCAGGGTGACCCATGACATGTAACCCAATGTCATTTAGGGGACAACTGGTCAGAGTCATTCCTTGTTGGATTCCCTGGTGGTCCAGTGGGTAGGACTCCACGCTTTCCTTGCAAAGGCCTGGGTTCAATCCCTGGTCAGGAAACTAGGATCCCACAAGCTGCACAGTGCAGTTTAAAAAAAAAAAAAAAGCATCATTCCTTGTCTTCCAGCCGAACTCTCAAAGGTAAAACTCCCTCCCACCCATCAGGATGGCTACTATCAAGAGACAGAAAATAACAAGTGTTGGCAAAGATGTGGAGAAATTGGAAGGTTTGTGTATTGAGGGTGGGGATGTAAAATGGTACAGCTGCTGTGGAAAACAGTGTTGAATTTCCTCAAAAAAATTCCTACAGAGACATGATCCAGCGGCTCTGCTTCTGGGGATTTGTACCCAGGGGATCTGAAAGCAGCAATAATGGTTAATTCTTCATGTCAACTTGACTGGGCGACAGACGGCCTAGACATTTGGCCAAAAGTTACCCTGGGCGTTTCTGGATGAGATTAGCATCTGAATCAGTAGACTAAGTAAAGCAGATTGCCCTCCCAGCATGGGTGAGCCTCGTCTAATCAGCTGACGAGTGCCTAGAACAGAAAAGTCAAGTAAGAGGAGACTGCTGCCCACCTGTGAGTTGGGACATCTGTCTTTTCCAGCCTTCAGTCTCAGAGCAACATCAGCTTTTCTTGGGTTCTGAGCCTGCCGGCTTTTGGATTGGAACTTACACCATTGGCAATGCTGGACCTTCAGTTGGCCAGCATAAACTTGGCCCCATAACAAATCTGTGTGTGTGTGTGTGAGACGTGTGTACTCTGAGTGGCGTGCTGCTATAACCCCACTGCAGTTGGGACCAGGCTGAAGGATAAGCTGCTTTTGTTCTCATCACTGGCGAAACCGTCATCTCCTGGGCTCTGCAGCCAGGATGTGGAGGAAACCCACGCCCCCACCCCAAATGAAGCCGCCTCCTCTCGCCAAAACCAAATGTGCCTCCTGACACAGAAAGCTATTTATAGGCGCTCTGAGAGCGTGGCACATCCTCACCAAAACTGGAAAACAGCCCTGTGCAACAGTGTGGAGACTGCGGTCTTGGGCTGCCCCCTTCTTTGGCCTTCCTTCCAGATGACCATGTCCCCTGCTCCGGACTCCTATGGCAAATCAGGACGTGGCAACACCCAGAGACCCAGGAGCCTGGGAAGGTGTCAGAATTATGAGCATCTGGCAAGCATGTGGGGAGGGAAGTGGGTCCCAGGCTTAGGGGGTCAGAGGTCACAAACTCCACCAGACCAACTCCAAGGGGGTATCCATCATCTCTAGGCTGAAGCCCAGAGCTCGACAGGCAGTGAGTGGGCAATTGTGCAGATTCCAGACCACAGCCCCGAGGCCTCGGCAAATCCCAGGGGGCAAGGAGCCTTTGCAAACTGATGTGTTACCCAGGGGCTCAGGGACACCACACCAACCTTGATGGGCTGCCTGGAGGGAGCGCCTGGTAGGCAGTGGAGGCGAGCGGCATCAGTACCACCAAGAAGGTCTGTCTCCAGGGGCTTCAGGCTGGGCCCCAAGCCAGAGGAAGCAGCCGGGGCACCGCCAAGGCTGCCACATGGGCAGCACCATGCTGGTGACCCAACAGCCTCTCCAGGCTAAAGGGGGACCCTGAGTACTCCTGGGAGACCTGCCCAGGTGAGGCCTCGCCTTTGCTGGACCCCCAAGGCTGGGGATGAAACAGCCTCCTCATCCGCTCGCCCAGGAATGAAGGGTGCGCCCTGGGCAGTGGTCAGCCTTCACATGGGCAGCGTGGTGCCGTAGTCATGGCCACAGCCTCCCAGTGGTGGACCCCTCCAGAATGGAGACCTCGGACAAGGCACTCCACCTCCTCTGTAACTGGGGATCATTGAAAGCCTAGCCCTTCTGTGATGCCTGGAGGATTAAAATCCTTCATACTGATAAATGGCACACAACAGAGCCTGACATTCCACAAAGAAAACTCAGGCCTGGCGGGGCTTCTCAGATGAAGTCTCCCAAACACATAAGCAGGAACTAACACCCATCTCACCCAAATCCCTCCAGGGAATAAAGAGGGAGAACTCTCAAACCCCAAGGACCAGGCCAACACGACCCCAGTCCCAGGGCTCCACAGGGGTGGGAGTCCTCTCCCCACAGAGGTTGGCATCCTGACCAAACAACAGCAAATCAATGCAGTGAATGAATGAAAGTCACTCAGTTGTGTCCGACTCTTTGTGACCCATGGACCATACAGTCCATGGAATTCTCCAAGCCAGGATACTGATGTGGGTAGCCTATGCCTTCTCCAGCGGATCTTCCCGACACAGGAATTAAACTGGAGTCTCCTGCATTGCAGGTGGATTCTTTGCCCACTGAGCCACCGGGGAAGCCCATAAATCAATGCAGGGATCTGTTCAAAGAAGAGGACCACGCCATTGTGCAGGCTTCTTACGGGAATAAAGGAGCCATCCCTGGAATCCACCGCACTAAAAGAAAAGGGGGACATCTACAGGGTCACCTTTTGAAAAAGCATTTATTTCTGTTTTTTAAATTATTTATTCAATTAATAAATTAATTGCACTGGATCTTGGGTGCAGCATGTGGGATCTAGTTCCCTGACCCGGGACTGAACCCAGGCCCCCTGCGCTAGGAGCACGGAATCTTAGCCACTGGATCATCAAGGAAGTGCTTCTACAGGACCATCTTGATGGCTGCAGCAGCTGTTCTCAATTTATCAAAAAGCATTTGATGAAACTTAATTAATGAAAAAAACTTAACAGACTAGGAATAAAAGGGAATTCAACCTGCCATCGCATCAGTGAAGGATCTCCCTGGCTAAGAAGCCTCCGGGAAGCAAAGTGGTGCAGGGCTCCAAGGACCCCCAGTGTGGGCTTCCTGTGCCTTAAGTGGGGGTCCAGGTGGGCTGGCAGGTGTGATGGCCTCACCACGTGCCTTGGCCTCGACCTTGGCTCACGTGTTTGCTTCCACCAGCCCACCCAGCCTCAGTAGAGCCGACCAGCTCCCTTCCATGGGGGCCTCAGGACAGTGTTCTGTGTGGGCAAAATCTAAAGCCATGAAGCCTCCAGAGGGCAGGCTCTGGAACGTCAGTCTGCAGCATGGCTTCCAGAATGTTCTACTGGTCAAAGCATAAAACCAGAGTCTAGGCTTGAGGGGAAAGACACTCCTCCTCCCTGTGGGAGGGGCTGCACGGCGCTGTAGGTGTGTTCCACAGTCTCCTAAAATTCCACTCTGCACTGTCGTCTTGAGAGTCCCTTGAACGTTAAGGAGATCAAACCTGTCAATCCTAAAGGAAATCAACCCTGAATATTCACTGGAAGGACTGATGTTGAAACTGAAGCTCCAATACTTTGGCCACCTGATGCGAAGAGCCAGCTCATTGGAAAAGACCCTGACACTGGGAAAGACTGAAGGCAGGAGGAGAAGGGGGCAACAGAGGATGAGATGGTTTGATGGCATCACCGACTCAATGGACATGAGTTTGAGCAAAGTCCAGAAGATAGTGGAGGACAGCGGAGCCCAGTGTGCAGCAGTCCATGTGGTCACAAAGAGTCAGACATGATTTAGTGACTGAACCACAACAACTTCTGCCCAGTGCCCACAGCATGGGTACATTCCCCGGTCCCACGGGGTGGTCTGGCTTGTCCTTTTGCACCAGAGACCAGGTGGAAGTCCCCAAGGTCACACAGCCATTCAGGATCTGCTTCGGGGCTCCACAGGCTACCCTCCCAGGTGCTGCACACCGAGCCGGCAGGTTAACGCTGTTTGGAACCAGGGCCCTGGCATCTGTGAGTTATCACCCAGGGAGGCTGAGGACCAGCAGCAGAACGGCCCCCCTCACAAGGGAGCTGCTGAGCCCCAAGGTTGGTGCTGAGAATCCACATTTATGGGGAAAAACCCATCTTCAACGTTCAGAAGTCCGTAGCTTAACAGTCAACAGGGGAGGTGGGGCAATGATCCAACTGGTCTACCTTGATTTTAGCTTCTCAGCTGCCAGCTGTGGCAACACCGAAGTAAGGAGAAACCTGCCAGGCTCCATCTGGGGAGGAACTGAGACTGCGACCCCAACTCCTGTGATGCAGAAGAGACCCTCGATGCAGGATTATCCAGTCTTCAGCTGTATAAAATATTCATGATCGTCCAGGGAAAAACAGACTTGAAAGGCATCTGAAGAGAGGTGTCAAAGCCTACCATGCACACAGATTCCTTCCTAGGGACCCAGCGCATCGTCCCAGATGGATCTGCCCATATAATGCAAATTTCTTCTTTGAAGCAGCAGTGGCTGTGGAGGGCGCCGTCTGCTCCCAGGAATCTCGATAAAAAGCAAACAGTTCTTCAACGTTTGAAAGAAGAAAAAACAAAACAACCTGCAAGAGAGCAGCTCCCGTTGGGACCAGCAGGAAGGAAAGATATGAACTCACTGGGTGTGTGTGTTTTTCCTATTTGGGCCTGCGGTCCCTGACTCATGGGGCGGAATGAATGACACCACTGTCTGGTGGGCATCTGAGATCTGGGGGGTTACAGATGTTCCTAGATTGGCCTCTACCACGCTGTAATAAAGATGTCCACAGTGACCAAGCTAATATAACAGCAATGAAATCGGCTCACGTTGATTCAACACACACACTCGCCTGAGCATCTGAATGCAGGATCTTATTTAATCTTCACGTCTGGGAAGGAGGGCTGCTGTGTCTTCTATTTCCCAGCTGAAGGGACAGATTCTAAGAGCTCCAGGAAGTCAGACATGTACCTGTCATGAAGATGGACCTCATCGTCTGACCCCAAAGACCTGGGAGTGTAGCCCAGTGGCCTGTACAGAGCCTCACATGGCTTTCATCCCAGAAAATTCTCCCGCACCAGGGCTTAGCCAACTCACTGGAAACACCCTCTCACTTGAAAAGAGGTCCAGGAGAGATGAATAATGAGATTTGATTCAGAAGCAGAAATTCAGCACCATTTCCCACAGATTAGCAACCAAAGAAAGGATTGACAGTTGAGGCCACCAGACACCAGTGAGTGAATCAGCTGGGCCATCAGAGCGAAGCCCCACAGACAGGGCAGTGAGAGCAACAGGCGTTCATGTCTCCAGGCCTGGAGGCTGGAACCCCAGATCCAGGTGGGGCAGGGCTGGTCCCTCCTGAGGCCTCCTTCCTGGGCGTGTAGACCACCGTCTCCTGCCCGTGTCCTCACAGGGTCCCTCTAGGTGTGTCTGCGTCCTGACCTCCTCTTATAAGGACACAAGTCTCATAGGAGTCCCAGGTTGTGCTAGTGATAAAGAAGCCGCCTGCCAATGCAGATGTAAGAGACATGGGTTGAATCCCTGGGTCTAGAAGACCCCTAGGAGGAGAAAATGGCAACCCACTCCGGTATTCTTGCCTGGAAAATCCCATGGACAGAGGAGCCTGGCGGGCTATATCGTCCATGGGGTTGTAAAGAGTTGGACAGAACTGAAGCAACTTAACACTGCAAACACTCATAAGATTAGTGAGCACACTAGTGACCTCATTTTACCTGAATCACCCCTTTAAAGACCCAGCTCCAAATCCAGCCACATTATGCGGTCCTGGGGGTTAGGACGCCCACACAGGTATTTGGGGAAGGGGACACAGCTCAGCCCGTAAGACCTTGCTTAATTAGCGCACACAGGGCGAGTCTCTACCTTCCACCCGGACACGTACGTTCCCCCCGGCAAATGCCTGGATTGGATGTGTCAGCGGCACACACAGCCGGAGAATCCCCTCCACATGGCTTATGTTTAGGATGCAGATGGCGGGGCTGCAGTGACTGCCAGGGATGAAGTGCAGGAGCAGAAACTGCACCCTCTTACCTTTACACAGAGCCATTGTCTCCCCCACCCCCAAAATTACCGTAAGAAAATTCTCAAACACATCTAAGAAGCTGAAGGAAGCCAGCAAAGAGAATCTGTACGCCGTGTAACACAGCTAGGTTACACGATGGTTTCCGTGTTGCTTGGTGTGGCGAGTGTACCCACAAGTGTGTGCACACATGTTTTTCTGGCTAACTCACTGCGATGCTTCTCCTTCCAAACGATCCCAGCACCTTCACAGACAAAGGACCTCCTCCTACACGCACGGTCATGATCAGAAAATCGGCATTCATTTCAGATCATCCTCTTGTGACCACTCCAGAGTTCTCCAAGGGCCTCTTTCCCCACAGTTTTCAAATTGTTTTCATTTAGGTTGGCATGCATATAGCAAAATGCTCAGAAGGTACGTATACAATTTGATGAATGCATGGGGGTTCTCAGGTGGTGCTAGTGGTAAAGAATCCGCCTGCCAGCGCAGGAGACAAGTGATATGGGTTCAGTCTCGGGTCGGGAAGATCCCCTGGAGGAGGAAACGACAACCCACTCCAGTACTCTTGCCTGGGAAATCCCATGGACAGAGGAGCCCAGCGGGCTACAGTCCATGGAGTCGCAAAGAGTCGCATGTGACTGAGTGATTGAGCGTGCGCACGCAAACACACACACACACACACATAATCACCACTCCCGTCAAGGAATAAAGCATTCTAGACAGACCGGGAGATTAGCACATTGAGTGAGGTAAGTCAGAGAAAAACAAGTATCACATGGTATCACTTATACATGCAATCTAAAAAGGATACAAATGAATTTATTAATAAAACAGAAAACAGACTCACAGACAAAGAGAACAAACTATGGCTACGGAAGAGGAAAAGCGGGGAGGGATAAATTAGGAGTCTGGGATTAACACATACACACGACTGTGGGTAAAATAGATAAGCAATAAGGATCTACTGGACAGCGCAGGGAGCTCTACTCAACACTGTAACAGCCGATAGGAAAGGGATTTGGGAAAGAATGGACGGAAGCATTTGTATATGAGCCACTTTGCTGTTTACCTGAAACTAACACAACATTGTAAGTCAACTAGATTCCAATATAAAATAAAAATTAGATTCAAAAAGAGATAGAGCATTTCCTTCACCCCTTTCTGGTCAGTTTCCTCCCTCTCCCTCACCAATCGGGAAAACAGGTGACCACGCATCGCTCGCGTCTGTGTGACGGATGCCACACACGTGAATGCACACGCCACCTACTGTGTGCTCTGTACTTTCTGTTCTGTGCTTAGCATACCATGCACGAGCATCGCTCAACCCGCCGGGTACCACAGCTTTGGTTCTCTTGGTTCACAACCTCCCGAGGAGGGTGATGGCTGGGGACGAGGGCGGTACAGCTCTGGCTTCACAAGAAACTGCCTTCCTTCCAAAGTCAGGGTGCCGTTCTGTGCCTTTATCAGCATCATACAAGAGCTCTGCTTACCCCACGTTTTCACCAACACTTGACCTGCCTCTTGAGAAACCTGTATGCAGGTCAGGAAGCAACAGTTAGAACTGGACATGGAACAACAGACTGGTTCCAAATAGGAAAAGGAGTACGTCAAGGCTGTATATTGTCACCCTGCTTATTTAACTTATATGCAGAGTACATCATGAGAAATGCTGGGCTGGAGGAAGCACAAGCTGGAATCAAGATTGCCGGGAGAAATATCAATAACCTCAGATATGCAGATGACACCACCCTTATGGCAGAAAGTGAAGAGGAACTAAAGAGCCTCTTGATGAAAGTGAAAGAAGAGAGTGAAAAAGTTGGCTTAAAGCTCAACATTCAGAAAACTAAGATCATGGCATCTAGTCCCATCACTTCATGTCAAATAGATGGGGAAATAGTGGCTGACTTTATTTTTCTGGGCTCCAAAATCACGGCAGACGGTGACTGTAGCCATGAAATTTAGAGATGCTTACTCCTTGGAAGGAAAGTTATGACCAACCTAGACAGCATATTAAAAAGCAGAGACATTACTTTGCCAACTAAGGTCCGTCTAGTCAAGGCTACGGTTTTTCCTGTGGTCATGTATGGATGTGAGAATTGGACTGTGAAGAAAGCTAAGCGCCTAAGAATTGATGCTTTTGAACTGTGGTGTTGGAGAAGACTCTTGAGAGTCCCTTGGACTGCAGGGAGATCCAACGAGTCCATCCTAAAGGAGATCAGTCCTGGGTGTTCATTGGAAGGACTGATGTTGAAGCTGAAACTCCAATACTTTGGCCACCTGAGGCAAAGAGCTGACTCATTTGAAAGGACCCTGATGCTGGGAAAGATTGAGGGCAGGAGGAGAAGGGGACGACAAAGGATGAGATGGTTGGATGGCATCACAGACTCGATGGACATGGGTTTGGGTGCACTCCAGGAGTTGGTGATGGACAGGGAGCCCTGGCGTGTTGCAGTTCATGGGGTCGCAAAGAGTCAGATACGACTGAGCGACTGAACTGAACTAAACTTCGTAAAACACTCTCTAGTTGCGTCCCTGTTGCTGCAGATGGCATTGTTTCGTTCTTGTTTATTGGCTAAGCAGTAAAAACAGCACAAAAGAATGTACGTATGAAACGGAAGCAGACAGCAGAGCCGTGGTTGCCAAGGAGATGGGGGTGGAGGAGGGACACCTGGGGTGGGGTCAGCAGACGCAAACCACTCTACGTAGGACGGACAAACGCCAAGGTCCTACCGCATAGCACGGGAGGCCACGGCAAACATCCTGTGATAAGCCATAACGGAAAAGAGAATACACATACAAAGGAATGTCGTGTCTAACTGTACTGCACAGCAGAGGCTGGCGCAACACTGTAAATCAACTATACTTCAATAGAAATAAAAAGAACTTTCCATTTCCCCAGAACTTTGCAAAGATGATGATTCCAAGACTCACATCAAGAACTGAAAAACTCAACCTCACTTAAGCCGCTGCTAATAAAACTGTCCATGCAGCTTCCACGGGGCCAGGGGGTGTGAGAAAAAAAGAAAAGCCACAGCTATTTCCTCAGAAACATCACTTCTTACCCCCAACTCCAGTAACAAGAGAGAGGACAGCGGTAGCAGGATCAGCTTATGAAGGTGGCGATAACACTTCCGAGTTGACCTCGTATAGACACACAGCATGTTTCATTTTATTCAGGGATGTGAAGAAAGTTTAACAAATTAAATTATAAAAGCTAAAAATCATGCTTCTGTGGTAACAGAAGGCTGTAAGGGAAGTGAGCTGCTTTGGTCTTCAGGAGAAATTTCACTGGCTCACCATCTACAAGAAACAGCCCAAGAAACATGTTTACTGAAACTGCCGTCACGGGTCACACAGGGGAAAGGCTCTGAACTCTGAACTGAAGTGCTCCCGTCGAAGCCTAAAGGTCTTCGGTGGAACCAGCCCCGTGTCTTCAGCTCCCCAGCGGCTGTGGTCTCATCACACATCAAGTTCCAGGCTCAGACCATGGGCTGCCCCACCTCTCCAGCGGGGAAATGAAAAAGGAAGCAAAACCTTCACATCTTCTCTTCCCCTCCCTCCAACTCCTCCCAGTGTGTTCACAGATACATTCAGCCTAGGCCACGTCCTTTAGACAAGAAAGCCATCAACTGACAATAAGTCCCACTGCCTCAGAGCAAGCATTACGTAAAGAGCGCTTTCTGCCCGCTCTTCTTACGCGCACCCTACATGACAGCTCCCATTATTAAAACGTGGACCACTCAGGGGAGGATGCACTGAATACCCAGAGGATTCTACCTGCTAAATGCATGGGATGGATGTGAATTAAATCCAACACGATTAAATGACAGAAAATTGCACTTAAATACCTTTAGGAATAAAACAAGACAGCAAGGAAACATGAGGCATTGACTGTATTAGGAAAAATCTGGGGGTGGTGGCTTCGGTTCTTTGTAAACAGCAGGTAACGTCTGGAAGGAAGAAAAACACAGAGGACGCAGCCAGAAGGGAGGAAAAGGGGAAAGATGGCAAAGAAGAAAGGGGCGGTTTTCCTAAAGAAGGCTTGTTTCAGACCACTAAACAGAGAAGCTAAGGACTCAGATGTTCCTGCACCGGGGTCTGGGGTCTAAAAGAGATGATTCTGTGTTTGGATGTTGGCGCATTTTAAGACTTGCCCCAGAACTCACACTGAACTATAACCCCTAAGGGTCTTCTGCTGGCAAGAAAGAACTGGACACACTTGGGGCCCTGCTGTACCTGCTGGCTGGCCCAGTCAGAGCAGCCCTTTCCCCTCTCAACACACCGCTTGGTTTAACTGTACCAGCATCTAAGTCACAGGTCCCCAACTTCCGGGATCAGATGCCTGATGATGTGAGGTGGAGCTGATATAACCACAGTCAGAACAAAGTGTGCAATGAATGTAATGTGCTGGCATCACCCCAAACCACCCCTATGCTCTCCCGGTCTGGGGAGAAACTGTCTTCCACGCAACTGGTCCCTGGTGCCAGAAAGACTGGGGACAACTGTTAAGTGTTCAGGTGATGCTCACTGTGCTTCTTTAGGGAAAGCAGCTGACATCAGGAAGCCAGATGCATCCTGATGATGACGTCAGATGATGCTAGAGCAGCCACGTGAGGGTTTTGTTGCTGCTGTCGTCACTCAGTCATGTTTGACTCTTCACGACCCCGTGGACTGCAGCACGCCAGGCTTCCCTGTGCTTCACCATCTCCTGGAGTCTGCTCAGATTCATGTCCACTGAGTTGGTGATGCCATCCCACCATCTCATCCTCTGTCGTCCCCTTCTCCCCCTGCCTTCAATCCTTCCCAGCATCAGGGGCTTTTCCAATGAGTCGGCTCTTTGCATCAGGTGGCCAAAGTATTGGAGCTTCAGCTTCAGCATCAGTCCTTCCATTGAGTATTTAGGGCTGATTTCCTTTAGGATTGATTGACAGGTTTGATCTCCTTGCTGTCCAAGGGACTCTCAAGAGTCTTCTCCAGCACCACACTTCTAAAGCAAAGAGTTTATTGCTTTTCAATTATGTGATTTAGCATATTTACATGGGTGCAGCTGCCCTGGAGAAGGAACTGGCAACCCCCTCCAGTATTCTTGCCTGGAGAATCCCATGGACAGAGGAGCCCGGTGAGCCGCAGTGCACGGGGTTGCAAAGAGTCGAACACGACTGAGCAGCTAACACACACACACACACACACACACACACACACACACGTGCCACCAACAGAGGGAGCCCTGGACGTGAAGGGTTAGCGTCGGGAGCCCCGCTTGTCTTCCCGCATGACCTCCGAGACCATCTGGGGGCCTGGAGATGCTCAGGCGCCTGTCGGCCTCAGCAGCCTGGCTCACACAGGGCCACCTGAACAGTCATGCTCGGCATCAGCAGTAGTTTTCCCTGACTTTCTGGGTCTCTCTTTTGGGCAGAGCCCACCGGCCACCAGGGAAGTTGGCAGCTCCCCAGGGCAGGGCTGGAGGAAAATCTCCCCAGCTGCCCATCTGAGGCCCAAGAAAACCCAGAGTGAGACCAAAAACTCTGAGCTGGCACCAAATGGCCCCTCCAAGTAACTGTCTTGCAAGCAAATATGAAAGGACGAGTCCACGAAAGGGAAGAAAACTTGGTCACTGAAAGCATTCAGATAAGGCTTCCCTGGTGGCTCAGTGACCAAGAATCCTCCTGCAATGCAGGAGACGCGGGAGACATAGAATCGACCCCTGGGTCGGGAAGATCCCCTGGAGAAGGAAATGGCAACCCACTCCACTATTCTCACCTGGAGAATTCCACGGACAGAGGAGCCTGGGGGCTACGGTCCTGGGGGTCACAAAGAGTCGGACACAACTGAGCAACTAAACAGCAAAGCATTCAGGAAGCCTTGAGATCAGAGCGCCGCCCACTCGTAAAAGAGCCTTTATCTACTGTGATCTGAGCACTGGCTCCTGCCCCCTTCGTCTCTGCGACGTGCTGCAGGGTCAGCTGGCTTCTCCGCACCATCGGCTCAAGCTCACCTCTGGGTGGGGTCCAGGTACTGCTTCTTGCATTACAAGACCATCCTTGGTCTGGGTACTATGGATTAAAATCCGGACGCCTTCTTTCGAACATAGACCTCAGTCCCTGGAGACACTTTTGCTGCCCCTGGGACTCTCATCTCAGATGCACACAGCTGCTGTTCCCATATCTGCCCGCACATGTCAGCAGACTGTACCCTCTCCCCACCAAGAAATAAAATCCCTTAGCAACAACAGTGCCACACATTTTAATTCTTTGGTTATGATTCACGGTGCCGTCTGTGGACAGATAATGAGACAATGATCCGAGAATAGCTCTGAGGCATTTGCTCAGCAGAGCTGCAGCCCACCTATGGGGAGGCCCGGGTGCCCCCGGTGGGATGGAACAGAGGGTCCGGGGTTCTGAGCCCATCTCTGTGAGCCGTCCTTAGATCCTGAAAGCACTCACGTGGGGCCTCGGGAGGCTAGGAAGGAGGGAGACCCATGGAGGCTTCCCCGGCATGGGGCTGCCACCCTGCCTGCCCACCTGCCAGGGTGAAGGGGGTCCACAAAGAAGGAGCCCAGCTTGGGGTGAAAGGGAGGTTGTAAACTCAAGGTCGTGCTGCAAAGCCGTGTGGACTACTTGACTAATCACCCTGGAGCAAATCACGACTTTCTAAAAAATAAACTCCATCCTCTTTCTTGTACCCTTTTATTTCAGAACACACACCTGGACCACAGACACCTGTGTCACGCACCTGTCCACTGGGCCTCCCTGCACATCCTCTGCCAGGCACCACGGCCCTTCTTCTCCCGGAAGTCCAGGGAGGTCTGTGTGGTGCAGAAATACTTTCTGCAGAAAAAGAAGAACTAAAGGAGATGTCACCCCATCAGCGGTCTGCCCAAAGGCACTGTAAGGTGAATAGGGAGCATTCTTGCAAATCTTGTAGGACAAATCTCCTCCACTGCCCACCGCTCCCCGGGCAGAGGGCAGACAGGGGATGACATGCTCTGGCCCCCTGGGACCTTTCCTGCCGGGTGTCATCCTCACGGGCGCTGTTCTGGGAAAGGCTGGCGGATGTGACAGCAACCGAGAAGGGCCAGGGTGGGAGTCGGAATAGAAGAGCCCACCCACGTCTCCTCTGCTGACCTGTCACGTGGTCAGACTGGACGGAGGCACATACATCCTCGGGGCTTCTGAACGCAGGGCTGGCAGAGACCAGGGATGCTCAATCCTGCGTCAGCCGCACACACACACCCCGCTGCCCCGTCCCTCCCCCCGCACAGCAAGCTGCAGAAGTGGTTTCCAGAATTCTAACGGAGCCTGAGTCACTGGCAGGAGGACCGGGATATAATTATCCATGTGTATCATTCACACGGCAAGGGTCTCCCCACCCCCTGCAGCCTGCACACCACTCAGCATCTCCCTGTGGTCTGCGCGGAGGACTGAGGAAGCATCTGCCCCTCCTTCCCGCCTGCACACGTGCATGTCTGGGACGGCAGCCTGGGGAGAGGTGAGCCGGGACCAGACCGGTCCAGGGAGAAACGGAGGCCCACCAGTGGTGCCGGGGGGCCCAAGCGTCTGCCTCAACAATGGGGCTTCGCTTCTAAGTCCCCATGGTTCCCGAGGTCTGGGGCAAGGGGTGTGTGTGTGTGTGTGTGTGTGTGGTGTCTGTGTACGTGTGTGTGTGTGTCTATGTGCACATGCATGTAAATGTATGTGTATATATGTGTGTGTGGTGTGAGTATACATCTATGTGTGTGTATTTGGGTGTGCATGTGTGGGATGCGTGTGTGCAGCGTGTGCGTGGTGTATGTGGGTACATGTGTATATGTTTATGTGTGGGCTTCCCTGCTAGCTCAGCTGGTAAAGAATCCACCTGCAATGCAGAAGACCCTGGTTCAATTCCTGTGTGGGGAAGAGCCGCTGGAGAAGGGATAGGCTACCCACTCCAGTATTTCTGGGTTTCCCTGGTGGCTCAGCTGGTAACGAATCTGCCCACAGTGAGGAGACCTGGGTTCCATACCTGGGTTGGGAAGATCCCCTGGAGAAGGGAACGGCTACCCACTCCAGTATTCTGGCCTGGAGAATTCCATGGATTGTATAGTCCATGGGGTTGCAAAGAGTCAGACACAACTGAGTGTCTTTCACTTGCTTATGCATATGCGAACATCTATGTGTGTGTGTGTGTGTGTGTGTGTGTGTGTGTGTGTGTGTGTGTGTGTGTGTGTGTGTGTGTAGGGGTTGTGTGTACGTGAGGGGGTATACATGTGTATGTGTGTATTTGTGAGTGTGTGTAGGTATCTGTGCATGCCTGAGGAGGCGGGGGGCTCAGGACACCTAGCCAGCACATTGGGCTGCTTTACTTCTGTTTTTATTTTAGTATTTTTTTTTCAATTTAAATTTATTTAATTGGAGGCTAATTACTTTACAATATTGTATTGGTTTTGCCATACATCAACATGAATCTGCCACGGGTGTACACATGTGCCCCATCCTGAACCCCCTCCCACCTCCCTCCCCGTACCACCCCTCTGGGTCATCCCAGTGCACCAGTCCCGAGCATCCTGTATCCTGCATCAAACCTGGACTGGCGATTCGTTTCTTATATAATATTATACATGTTTCAATGACTGCTTTACTTCATTTTTGTAGAAGCGGGAAAGCAGGGTGACAGGGGAAAGTGAGCAGGCAGAGCAGGCGGAGGGAGGTGGTCCCGCGCGGGCCTCAGACAGCTCAGCAGTCCCGCCCGCTGCAAAGGTCGCACCTGGAAGCTGTCAGGCCAGCCCACACTTTAAACTGCTTCGCTGTGAGAACCAGGAAAGAAAAGCAGGTGCTGGAACACAGGCGCCCACCCACTTCCACCAACGAGAGCCAAGCTGGCAGGAGGGATCTGTCTCCAGCCACACGATGGCGAGTGCTGCCGGCGGGGAGGAGCTTCAGGCGGGAAGGTCGCGGGGCGCCCCATGGGGCTCCTGCATCAGCTCTGAGGACACAAGTCAGACAGCTCTTGATAAATCGTCACAGCTTCCCTCTCTCCACGGGGAGGAGCCGGCGGTGCCAAGCTCACTGACACAGCTGCGTCCTAGAACCAGCAGGCCGCCAACCACTCCTAGCTCATCATCCACACCACGTATAGCCTGGGAGGCTCGGAAGCGGAATAGCAACCAGGGGGAAAGTGCCAAAGACCATGTGGGCATTTTAAAACATTCATCACGAGCAACCAGCTACAGCTTGGTGACTGACAGTTTCCGAAGCTATGGAAACTCAGCTCCGCGGCCACGTAGGGGGAAGACCCTGTCTCTAGTTCCAAGGTGCAGTCGGTGTGCTGTGGGACTTGGCCTAGGTCAGTTAACCTCTCTGAGCCTCGGTTTCCTCATCTGTAAACAGGAGGAATATCAGAGCCTACCTCACAGGCATCTTCTCAATTAAAATGAAACAGTGCTTGGAGACTATTGGCGGCTCCATCTAACATACACATACTCCACAAATGGTAGGCAGTTAATAATTATTAGTTTAAAAATCACTCTCTGTAAACAATGGAGGATAAGTTTTCAAAAATTATTACCTAAGGGGAAAAAAAAGAAGAGAATAGAAAAGGGAGGGAGAAATGATGAATTTCTTTGCACTGACCTTGTTTTATAGATTTGATATGAAAACTTTATATAGTTATTAAAAAATTAAAACTTTAAAAAACAATCGTTAAAGAATAAAAACAAAGGAACCTATATGCAAAGCATACGCAAATAGAGATTAAACACAGTAACCTTACTGCACATCCCCAATGAGAGCTACTCTGATAAAAAAACCTGACTGCAAATGAAAATCTGAAACCACGTGAGCATGATATCATTGGTGGAAGTGTTGGCATAATGACCAGGAGAATTCTGTGTACCTGGTGGAAGAGACCAGGATAAGAGTGATGTGACTGATAAAACTTGCAGTTTTTGGTGTGGCTTAAGGAGACACAGCTGGAAGTTCAAGGAGATTAAGTATAAACTTGTCCTGAATTAGGATCAGTAACAGTAGGCAGACTGTGATGTATCTTTAAATACATGACCTTTATAATAAGCCCATGATAATAATACTATAATACTACAATATAGTAATACTCATAATCTTTTTTTTTTCTCATAATCTTTAAAATAAGCCCCCACCCCGGGACTTCCTTGGTGGTCCAGTGGTTAAGAATCTGCCTTCCAGTGAAGGGGGTCTGGGTTCAGTCCCTGGTTGTAGAGTTAAGATCCCACACATCTCGCCGCCAAAACAACTAAAACATAAACCAAAATAACCAAAACATAAAACAGAAGCAATGTTTTAACAAATTCAGTAAAGACTTTAAAAATGGTCCACATCAAAAAAATTCTAATATTAAAATTTAAAAATCCCCTCCTGGCACTTAGAACGTGGCTCCTAACACCCATGTGCGATAAAAGGAATGAGGCACCCCAGAAAAATGGCTGATGTCATATCTGAGACAAGAAATTTACTAGAGGAGCATGAAACATCTGGTCACACCAGAAAATAAGGAAGCCATCAAGAACTATGAGGTCAGGTCAAAAGGACTCAGAAAATAATCTGAATAAGCCTCCAATGAGCACAGACAGGTTATGGTGAAGTCATTAGCATCAGAAGCACGATCCTGCCAAGAAGAACAGAAGAAAAGAAACAAACGCGACACAATGGACATATCTGGAAAGCATCAGAGAGCTGCAGAAGCTTCAGAGGCCAGAGTGCAGTGTTCTGAGAGGGGGCAGGCCCTGCCGGGTGCGGAGAAACCAGCCAAGGCTTCAGAGGCCAGAGTGCAGGGTTCTGAGAGGGGGGCAGGCCCTGCCAGTTGCGGAGAAACCAGCCAAGGCTTCAGAGGCCAGAGTGCAGGGTTCTGAGAGGGGGGCAGGCCCTGCCGGGTGCAGAGAAACCAGCCAAGGCTTTAGCCATCGAGGAAGGCTGCCCAACAGGCAAAACTGCAGACCCGAAGCACCAAAGCCTGGCTGGGAAGGGAGGGGTGGGGAACTGAGAGAGACGTTCAGCTGTCATCTTTTCAAGATGCTTAGCAAACTCTGAGTCTGAGAGGCACAGAGGGCTAAAAATCTATTTATGAGAACTGGAGGGCACGACCCGCTGGGGCCGTGACACGGAGGCACCCCAGGCTCCCAGTTGGGACATCTTAGGGCTCAGCTGAGGGCACCTTCAGAGGAAAAGGGGTGCCCGAGGAGGACAAATCCTTGGAGAACTGCAACCCAGCCTTGACTCAGACCAGTCTCCAGACAGATGAAGGTGAGAAGCCCACAGAGCACCCACCCTGCACAAGAGAGGATAATCCTCTCTGAAAGAAAACATGTCCCCTGGAATCCCTATAGTTCTGTAAATACATGCAAGTACTATGGTCTATAAATAAGCACTAGTCATTCCCAGAGACAGCACCAGCGCTGGCAAACAAAGGGAAAAAACAGTCAATGGAAGCAGACCCATGGGTGGTCCAGGCATTAGCTGCGGCTGTTGCTAAGTCGCTTCAGTCATGTCGATTCTGTGAGACCCCTTGAAACAATTAATATCTTCCAGGAAATAAAGGAAAAAATAGAAAAAAATAGCTAAAAAGATGGGAGAATTTTGCCAGATAACTGAAATGCACCAAAAAAAAAAAAAAAACTAAAACAAAAACAAAAACCAAGGAGTCAACTGTAAACTCCAGACCTGAAAATGCAGTATCTCTAATTACGAACCTAAAAGGTGGACTCAGAATCAGATTACACACAGAAGATGGAGAAAGAGATTGGAATACAGGTCAAAAGAAAATGCACGAACGACAGCACAGAGATATGAAAGAATGGAATACTCGAGAAGGAGGTCTGTAACTCGTGGAAAGCTCTGACACTTGTGTGATCAGACACCGAGGAGAGAGGAGAGAAAAGGGGCAGAAGTGTCATTTATCATGAAGCCTGAATTGACGAAACACGCAAACCCAAAGACTCAAAGCATTGCATGAATCTCAACCAAAATAAATACAGGGAAAACTACATCTAGACCCACAAATGCTCAAAACTAGGGACAAAGAGAAAGTTTCTAAAGTAGCCACAGCAAATAACCATTATCTACGATGACACTGGCAGAATTCTTTTCAAAATTAACACTTATGGAAAACAATGGCCAAGGTAGAACCCACACCTAACAAAGATTTCCTCTAGGAAGGAGGCAGAATCAAATTGTGTTCAGAAAACTCAGAGCAGAGAGTCTATCTCTCTGCTTGAAATAAAATAGGGACTGAAATAAAAATAAATGAAATAGCAAGAAATAAAAAAGGGGACTCCTTTTAGCAAAAGGAAAATGCTGCCACAAGAAACCCTGAGACTCAGGGAAGAATGAAAAGGAGCAAATGGGAAACAAATGAGCAAGGGATAAAGAGCCCTCAAATGCACGGGTGGAAAACTTCCAAGTGTGTCACCAGGGCTGGGAGACAACAAGGAGAAAGCTGACTCGGTGGCATAAAAAATAAACACAATTAAAAAAAAAAACTTTTAAGGGACTTCTCAGGTGGTCCACTGGTTAAGACTCCACACCTCCAACACAGGGGCACAGATTCCTTCCTGAGTCTGGGAACTAAGATCCCACATGCCACACGGAGCAGCTCTTCTCAATTAAAAAAAAATTTTTTTTTAATAAAGCAAACAAAACATAACATAATTTTCTGAGCTTAAAGAAAAAGACAAGGAAAGCCAAAGGAAAATACTAACTTGAAAAAATCCTATAACCTTTGATTGGTAGGAGGCATAATACTCATTACATGATTATAAACCTAACAACGAGGCTTAAACCCAAACCCCAAAACAGGCACAGCTCGGTGGGGAATCTCCATACCAAAGAGTCAGTGGGTGCCAAATGGGTGGTAAGAACCACTCAAGGGGGAAGAAAAAAGTCTGCCCTGTGTGGTGGGAGGGGCTGATGAGAGGTGAGGGTGGGGTGTGTGTTTGGCGGAACAGGACGTGACAGCTGGGAACGTGGTCCCCACACTGCTGCCTGCCTGGACCCTCAGCTTTCACTCATACTCCCGAGCACCAGCATCCTTTTGTGTGAACTCTGATGAGCTCAGTCAGCAGCCCCTCTCTTCCAGCCTTTGACATCCAGCCTTCAGAAGCCAGCTCGTCCATCACCACCCAGTGACGGGTGCAGGAAGCCCTGCCTGTGCCCGGTGGGGCGGGAGGCATGAAGCTGGCTGACTACCCACCAGCTCTCGCGTGCTGCTGCGAAACACTGGTTTTCAGATGTGCAAGGGTCAGGGTCCCTCCCACTTCCCCTCTGGGAAAAGGGCCTGGCTGAGGGGCTCACGTTCTTGGCTGAAGCATTTTCCATCCATCATCTGCATCTGTGGGCAGCCATGCCAGAAAGTTTCATCCAAGCAGATGTCACCATAGACGGCTCATGATTCTCAAAGACCACCTTGAGATTCTGGTCTGAGAACGTTGCGTCAGCCTCTCTCTCACGTTCTCTCTTTCCTTCCTTGAGCACTCCCCACCCCATGCACACAGGCAGGCTGCAGTCTTCTTGGGAAAATGGCACTTCTCCCAAGCAACTCTAGGATTGCCTTCTGTCCACCCCCAAACTCAGCACTCTGGGGACACGGTGTTCTCTACAGAGCTGTCGATCTCTAGCCACTGCCCACTCCCGGTCCTACAAGGTCAACCGAACCCCCCCCCCCACCGCCATTCAGTCCCTGAGGAGGGCAGAATCTTGGCAACTGGAATTTTACACCCTTGCCCACTCCAGGCTGTTCTCCTAGGCTTTCCTCCACCAGTGGGTAAGGAAGCCAGCAAAGCCAGCTACGAGATGATGGTCCACAGCCCAGAGGGAAGGTGTGCGGGGCTTCACGGTGGGGCCACTATTTACACCTGCGTGAATCAACATCCTCAAGCTGTCTCTGTAGGTTCAAGAAAGCAATGGTTAAACAGATGCCCCATTTCATTGGGGACATTCTGGAATAAACATTTCTAGGGGATCCTGCTGGGCTGAGTCTGATCTAAGAAGCATGCATGTCATTGAAGGCCGCCCACCGATGCAGAGAACATCCTCTTAACACTTGCACGTGAGGTGCTGGTCACCGCAGAACTCTCCAGGCCGCTTAACGATGAGACAGCCTGTTCACGGAACGTGTCCTTTCATCTCGTGCTGTATCTGTGCCCAGTCGCTGCACCTACAGTCAACACGGAGCAGAAATCTTGACACACCCCTGTGTGAAAGCCAGACCTGGTAGAGAAAACATCTGAGGCAGACCCCTGCTGCCCACGTGCCTGTGCTAGGGTTCAAAAATAAAAGCAACCTACACCACATGCCCTGCGGGTCGAACCTGGTGGGAAGAGAGGCTAGATTCCCAACAGGTGAGCGGACCAGGTATGACGTCACCGAGAACCTGGGGGAGCTGGCCTTCCCTGCTTGTCCAGCCATGTGGGCCAGACCCAGATTCTTACTGGGCTGTGGGCACACATGGCCCCTTGTAACACACTCACGGTAGCTATGTCCCATGAAGTCACTGTGAACATAAATTTAGATACCCTTAAATCAGGGCTCCTCACAGAGGTAATAAAGGCTGGGTTCCTGCAGGCTCACGGTCACATTTTCATCAACTGATAATGACATATCCTGGCTTTATGTGTGTTTCTGTTAAAAGACTCTGTATTTAACACACACTGTTGATTCATGAACACTGAACTCACAACTAGTAGCACCAACTCATGCCTGGATGAAGCTTGTCTAACGCACATGTTGATATTTTCTCCATAAGGCACAAGGCCAGCTTCATGTACTTCGGACACCAGACAGCTCTTCAGCACCACAGCTGGGGCGATCTTACACAGCACCACCACCAACAAAGGGCTTCCCTGGTGGCTCAGCTGGAAAAGAATCCACCTGCAATGCAGGAGACCCCAGCCTTCAATTCCTAGGCCGGGAAGATCCGCTGGAGAAGCGATAGGCTACCCACTCCAGTATTCCGACCTGGAGAATTCCATGGACTGTATAGCCCATGGGGTCGCAAAAAGTCAGACACAACTGAGCGACTTTCACTTCACATCACCAACAAAAAGCACAGAAATGAGAAAAGCGTTGCAAGTTTTTATATGGGGGTGAAACGCAAATTTTAGCAAGCAGGTGGATTTGCAAATACGGAATCGATGCCTAACAAGACAGGCGGCACAGAGGTCTTCAAGATCCCCTGGTCTGGCCCATCCTGATGAAAGGAGGCACCTCAGCCTTATTTCTCATCAACCACTGGGCTCTGCTCTGTCTCCTGGTTGGTTCCTCCCCACCCGCTTACAACACGGAGACGTAAAAACCCGTGACGGGAACCCTCTGCTCCATCATGTGGTTGGGAAGGAGAGCCCCAGGTAAGTACACATCGTATGTTTGTGGCTGCTGCTGCTGCTAAGTCGCTTCAGTCGTGTCTGACTCTGTGCGACCCCACAGACGGCAGCCTACCAGGCTCCCCCGCCCCTGGGATTCTCCAGGCAAGAACACTGGAGTGGGCTGCCATTTCCTTCTCCAATGCGTGAAATCGAAAAGTGAAAGTGAAGCCGCTCAGTCACGTCCGACTCTCAGCGACCCCATGGACTGCAGCCCACCAGGCTCCTCTGTCCATGGGATTTTCCAGGCAAGAGTACTGGAGTGGGTTGCCATATGTTTGTTAAGGCATTTCAATATGTTAGCTTCTTTGTTTAAAAAAAAATAAGGGCTCACAAGGAGAAATAGACTCAGAAGAAACACATGGAGACAAAAGATTCTTTGTATCTATTTTATAAACATGAAAACTTCCTGTGGTGTTAAAATGAGTAAGAATCCCTGAACACTGACTCTGAATCCCAGTTAAATATTCATAAGGATTCTGAACTCTATCTCAAGAAAAGATTTCACAATTAAATATTCCTGCTATGCCTTCCTTCTCCCTGTGCGTTCTGGGTCATGGCGCTGCCTGGTGTGAGGTGGGGGGGCTTGTCCCGTGGGACTGACGCATCTGGGCCAAGGTGGCAGTGATGGGGGAAATGGGGGAGGCAGAGTGCAAGTCCCTGCAGGGAAGAGAGCCTGGCTGCAGGTCCCTGGGGAAGACATCAGCGCCCCATCTCTGCAGGGGTTCAAGTGAGGGAGAAAGGCTCTTAAGACCCAGGGAGGTCCAGGTGGTGCTCAAAACATCTACACACCACGAATCACAAGTCCTGAGACTCAGGTGAATGAGGATGTTCCTACCAATGCCGTCCCCATCTCTGGAGACGGCTCCGGTTCCACAATTCCTTAGTCACTTAGGAGAGACCCTGAGAAGCCTGGCATCGTCCTCTCCAACCCTTGTGCTTCCAATATGTCTAGAAAAAAAGGTTTGTCTATCTGCAGGGAGAATAACTGAGGCCAGAGACAGCTGGCCAAAGAGCCAGGACATCTAATTCAGGAAAAAACCAGCTCCCGGGTGGACCAGCCACGGATGAAGGGCTCATGCTGGGGCAGGCCCAAGGTGTGCTCGCAAAATGGGAAGCTGTGTGGTTGCCATGGCAACCTCACCTTCAGAAAGGGCCCTCCTGGGGAGCGATGCTGCAGGGGTCTCCACCTGCTTTGATCTGGAACATGGGATGGGACCTCAGAGCCTCGAGATGGAGAGAAATCGCACGGCAGAAGGTGAAGGTGGTTTGTTTCAAAGCCAATCCCTGGGAGGAGCTGAGACAGGGTGGGGGCGCTCCCCGTGGTGCCCTTTCCTAGGGCAAGAACCAGCTTCCTCCAAAATCACCCACAGGGTAGGATCGGGAGCGAGGAAAGGGAACTTCATAGGCGCGTCACCAAAGTTTCCCATGCCAGCAGGGGGGATTCTGCCTGTGACCCTGAACCTGGAGGGGCAGTGGGTCCTTCACCCCCACACCTAGCCTGTGCCAGAGATGGGAGTTAGAACACCCCACACAGGATAGAGAGTGCAAGGTGACCCCAAAGTGACTCCCAGTACCTCCTGAGTGGGTAGGGCTGGCGGAAGGGCGAGCAGACCGATTCTAACGATTCTAACGGGGACTCTGAGGGAACACAGCCCTGGGGAAGCTCACTGACATGAAGTAGAAGGAGAGGGCTGGGGAGCTTCCGGTGCAAAAAGAAATGGCATCAGGACTTCCCTCGGGGTCCAGAGGTTAAGACTCCAGGTTCCCAAAGCAGGGGCCCCAGGTTCAATCCCTGTTTGGGGAGCTAGATCCCGCATGCTGCAACTGAAGATCCCGCAGGCTGCAACCAAGACCCGGAGCAGCCAAATACATACATAAAAGTAAGCACTTTTGTAAAAGGAGCTAAACCTTATCTTTAAAAGAAAGGGCATCCACGGGAGGAGCCCTGTGTCCAAGGGCTCATCATGTCTTTAATCTTCTCCAGTGTGACTTTACACACAGTCACTGTTCATTAGCTTGGATCATAACGAGGAAGTAAGTTTTCACAGAGAAATCTGAGGGGTGCCCTGGAGCCGGCAGGACACCTGGGTGTAAACACGGCTCTGCCCTTGATGGCGCCACTTGACGTCCCTGTGCTGGTTCTTCCCCTGCCAGAGGGGGACAAGGACAGGACCCGCCTCAAAGGGCCGTGTGAGGACGCAGTGACCGGGACAAGAGTTTCCTGTGGCAGCCGAGACAAAGCCCACAGATGCAGCGACTCAAAACAACACCTCTGATTATCTTCCAGTCCTGAAGCTCAGAAGTCCTAGAGTCAAGGCATCATCAGGGCTGATTCCGGGCGAAAGCTCCAGGGGAGAATCAGTTTCCTTGCTTTTCCAGCCTCCAGAGGCACCTGCATCTTTGGTTTGTGGTCCCCTTCCTCCAGCTACAGGTAACTTCCCTGGTGGCTCAGACAGTAAAGCATCTGTCTACAATGAGGGAGACCTGGGTTCAATCCCTGGGTTGGGAAGATCCCCTGGAGAAGGAAATGGCGATCCACTCCAGTACTATTGCCTGGAAAATCCCATGGACAGAGGAGCCTGGTAGACTATATATTGCCTGGAAAATCCCATGGATAGAGGAGCCTGGTAGACTACAGTCCATGGGGTCGCAAAGAGTCGGACACGACTGAGTGACTTCACTTTCACTTTCACTTTCCCCCAGTTACAGGGCCGGCAGCTCAGTGCTTTCAGATCCCTTTTCCTCTCTGATCTGTGTTCCCACCATCACATCACCATCTCTCACTCTGACCCTCCTGCCTCCCTCTTCTAAGGCCCCTTCTGTTGATGCTGAGTTGGCCCAGTTCATCCCGTCTCAAGATCCTGAATTCAGCACCTCGGTGAGCTGCTGCTGCTATGTTAAGGTCACATCACAGGGTCTGGGGATCAGCTTGCAGGCATCATTGGGGGATCGTTATTCGGCCGACCATAGCATATACAGCAGTCAGATCCATATCTATTTATATTCATATAAAATAGCCAGGTGGGCTTCCCTGGTGGCTCAGCAGCAAAGAACCCACCTGCCAATACAGGAGACTTGGGTTCGATCCCTCGGTTGGGAAGATCCCCTGGAGGAGGAAATGGCAACCCACTCCAGTACTCTTGCCTGGAGGTACCCATGGAGAGAGGAGGCTGGCGGGCTACAGTCCATGGGGTCACAAAGAGGCAGACACTGAGTGACCAAACCACACAAGCACAAAGCAGCCAGGCCAGCTACAGAAGTGTGAGCTGCCCCTGCCCCAGGGACGACGGGGCGCCATGCCAATGGGCCGCGGTGACGATGGGGCGCTGTGCCGACGGGGTTGGTGAGCGCAGCAGGAGATGTCTCCAGCTCTGCAGGCCAGAGGACCTCCATCGTGACTGCTCCACTCGGCTGCCATGTGGTAAAAGCAGCCAGAGCTCACATGTACACAAATGGGCACAGCTGTCAATAAAACTTTATTGGCAAAGAGAAGGCAGTGGGCCAGATGTGGGGTAGAGTTCTCTTGATTCTAGTCGTTCCACTTCTGCC
The DNA here is from genome assembly GCA_006408615.1 of Connochaetes taurinus. Classification (NCBI taxonomy): domain Eukaryota; kingdom Metazoa; phylum Chordata; class Mammalia; order Artiodactyla; family Bovidae; genus Connochaetes; species Connochaetes taurinus. The sequence goes on from SJXO01002520.1 coordinate 50,313, forward strand.
TGGAGGAGAATCTGTGCACACTGCAGGTGACTAGCAGAGCACCCCCTCCCCCCCAGGAATGGAGGCAAGTCCTTCCAGGCCCTTCTGATGCCTTCTCTGCTCCATCCCTCTGCCCAGAGAATGACCATATCTCCTTCAGTCTGGATCCTGGCACAAGGGTGAAGCCTTTAAGCATCGTCCCCTGACGGCTGGAAGCCAATGAAAATGTGGGGATGTTTGTTACTGCACACAATCGAGTCTAAGCTGACTGATGCAAGTAACACGTGCTAGTCAGGATCATTCTGCTCATTGCTTTTGTTTTATTCTGGCTCTTTCTATCACCCCATTTGGCCAGCACTGGATGTAAAGGCCTAGCCATTCCCAAGAAACTGGCAGGTCTGGGGAGAGATCATTGTCCTTGGAGGCCGATCCAGCCAAACTAAAAGCATTTTGTAACAGCAGGAAAGCACAGAAGCCATCAGCTGGTGAATGGATACCCAGACTATGGTCCTCAGCACAATAAAACCCCATTCCTGTGGGAAGGACTGAAGCCCTCATACAGGCTACCGCACAGATGAACCCTGAGAGCACGCTGCCCCATGAAGGAGACGGACACAGACTGCAGAACTGTCTGTACGCAACATCCAGAAGAGGGAGAGCCACACAGACAGGAAGGCGGCTCCCGGCGGCCAGGGGCTCGGGGTGGGGTCAGGGGAAGGACAAGGCAAGAGCTCCCTTCTCACGTGTGGAACGTGCTCTATTATTGCCCACAATGAGGGCTGCAGGCCTCTGTGAACATACTGAAAACTGCTGAATTACACACAGCTAACAGGTGACTTGTACGGCACATGAATGGCATCTCAATGAACCTGCTGACTCGGCCTCAGCAGGTGGAGACAAGGGCAGGTGAAGTCAGGATGCTGCTCTGACTTCAAGGTGCCTTTTACCAGGGGTCAGTGTTTTCTGGGTCATCTTTAAGACCTCACCGACCCCTTTCAAAGTTAGAAGAGAAAGTATCCTGAGAAGCTGCTAAGTTAAAGGTCACTGCCCAGGACCTCCCTAGTGGTCCAGTGGCTGAGACTGTGCTCCCAACGCAAGGGGCCCAGGTTCGATCCCTGGTCGGGGAACTAGATCCCACATGCCCCAGCTAAGCGTTAGCAAGCCGCAACTCAAGACCTCGTGTGCTTCAAACTGAAAAACAGATCTGGCATGCCACAACTAAGATGCGGTGCAGTTAAATAAATGAATGAATGAATCTTTAAAAAGGTTATTGCTGGCCTGGGACCTGGCGCTAACGTCGAACCACCTCCCGAGTCCCTGGCAGGCTGAAGCTGCTGCCTGTCTGGTGGGCAGGTCTCTTTGCACAGATACACGCTCTCAACTATGCCGATTATTTTTCCAAAGTGAAAACCATCCTCCTAACAGTTTCAAAAGAGAGTGAAAAACATCATCCGTTTTCAAGCCGGCAGAAACCCCGGTGATTCAGAATTACCATAACGAATATTATTATTTTAGAAAACTCTGGAAGAGTCTCTATATGCAATATTTATTACCTTCTTCCATAAGGCCCCTCAAAACTTCTTAGAATTACCATGATCTCTGTGACACTGTAGTTACCATTGGAAATGGCTTTTTCCAGCTGGAATCGTGATGTTCTTGGAAGAAAAGAGAACATTTTGGAGACATCTGGTTCTAGACAGAAGTGTTGGCTCTGCTTTGGAGACTGACTTTAGCCACAGAAGCAAAGCCCGTTTCAGGAAACAAAATCAATGTCTCTGACAGAAGCTATGGGAAACATTAGTTTCCAGGTGCACCAGTTTTTAACTTGGACCCCGGAACTCCTACACAAAGTGGGGTATCACCTTGGCCACCCAGGAGCAGGGTGAAGAAGGGATGGCGAACCCAATTAGCGGCAGAAACAACGAGGCTCTGATGGGTCTCACGCCTCTGCTGTACCAGCCAGGGGGCCCCGGGTGCAGAGGAGCCAGCCAGAGAGCAGGGCTCACCCGAGTCACCAACTTCCTGCCAGTTTCCAGGAAGTCAGCTCCATCTTCCACTCCTCCCAGCCGGGCTGCTGGGCCACTGAGCCCCAGGGTGTGAGCAGGCCTCCGCTCACAGGTGTGGGGTCTTCTGTTAGTACAAAGGTAATCAGGCCCTCAAAGACCCCGCCTGGGGTCCACCACCCAGGGTGGGCATCTCCTAACCAGGCCCTGCTGTGGCTCTTGCCTCCTTACGACACTGTCCTGGCGGTTGGCATAGAAACAGAATCACTTAGACCACACTGCACACCACTTCACCCCCGTCAGGTTGGCTGATATAGAAACGAAACAGAAAACCACAAGTGTCGGCAGGGATGTGGAGAAACGACCCTTGTGCATTGTCGGTGGGGATACAAAACAGAGCGGCAGCTGTGGAAAACAGTATGGAGGGGTCTCAGAAAGTTAAACAGACAATCACCACGTGACCCCGCAATCCCACTTCTGGATATTTACCCCAGAGAAGTGAAAGCAGGGACGTCAAGAACACTTGCACACCTGTGTTCATAGCAGCTTTGCTCTTGGTAGCCAAGGGGTAGGAGCAAGCCACGTGTCCACGATGGACGGTAGAGAAATGAAATGAGGTCCATCTGTACATGGGTCACCGCTGCTGCTGGTCAGCCACGTCGCCTCTGCGACCCCATGGACTGCAGCACGCCAGGCTTCCCTGTCCTTCACCATCTCCTGGATTTTCTCAAACTCATGTCCATTGAGTCATGATGCCATCCAACCATCTCGTTCTCTGTCGTCCCCTTCTCCTCCTGCCTTCAATCTTTCCCAGCATCGGGGTCTTTTCCAATGAGGCGGCTCTTCACATCAGGTGGCCAAAGTACTGGAGGTTCAGCTTCAGCATCAGTCCTTCCAATGAATATTCAGGGTTGATTTCCTTTAGGATTGATTGGTTTGACCTCCTTGCAGTCCAAGGGACTCTCAAGAGTCTTTTCCAGCACCACAGTTCAAAAGCATCAATTCTTTGGTGCTCAGCTTTCTTTATAATCCAACTCTCACACCCATACATGACTACTGGAAAAACCATAGCTTTGACTAGACGGACCTTTGTTGGCAAAGTAATATGTCTGCTTCTTAATATGCTGCCTAGGTTGGTCATAGCTTTTCTTCCAAGGAGCAAGCGTCTTCTAATTTCATGGCTCCCATAACCATCGACAGTGATTTTGGAGCCCAAGAAACAGAACTCAGCCTCACAAAGGAAGGACATCCTGACGCACGGCATGTCGTGGACGAACCATGGGGACATGATGCTAAGTTAAATAAGACACAAAAGGACAGATCCTGCAGGATTCCACTCACGTGAGGTCCCCGGGGGCATTAAATTCATAGAGAGAGGTGGTGGGAAGGTGCGTGCCTGGGGCTGGGGAGTGACTGCGTCACGGGGACAGTCTGCTTCTAAAGATGAAGAGGCTGAGAGCTGGATGATGGGGGTGGCTGCCCAGCAACATATGTGTACCAAACACCTCTGAACTGCGTGTTCAGAGACGGTGAAGGTAGTAATTTCTACATCATGTATATTTTACCACAACTGAAAAGAATCTGAATTTCTAAATTCCCTTGAAAAGCGGGGCGATCTAGCAACACCGGATGCGTTTTACCATAATTTTCAAAAAGCAGGCATAACGAAACAACAACAAAAACGCAACACATGAAAACCAGGCGTTCACATCCTACTGCAAATCCCGAACCTGCCCGCCCACAGCGTGCAGTGCCGCAGGGGACACACCCTGCATCGGGCCAGCGCCGTCCCCCGCTCACAGCACCCCCCACCACCCCGCCCCGCACAGCTGGCATCTTCGTGACAGGGACCTCCAAACACACAGCCCCCATCGGCCTTCTTGCTTCTGAGCTTCGACTCAGGCTTCAGATGCTGGAGAACGTGCTCCTCCCCAGGGAAGCCTGCTGAGACCCCAGACCGCGTGACTCGCAAACATCCCCGCCCCCAGCGGCATCTACGGCCACTGTGACGAAGTATCTGGCCAGCGCCGTCCCCCGCTCACAGCACCCCCCACCACCCCGCCCCGCACAGCTGGCATCTTCGTGACAGGGACCTCCAAACACACAGCCCCCATCGGCCTTCTTGCTTCTGAGCTTCGACTCAGGCTTCAGATGCTGGAGAACGTGCTCCTCCCCAGGGAAGCCTGCTGAGACCCCAGACCGCGTGACTCGCAAACATCCCCGCCCCCAGCGGCATCTACGGCCACTGTGACGACTGTGTTTCCTCAAAGACAAGACCCCTCCGTCCGCACGATGCTCATCACTGTATGTGCTCAACGACAGGATAGAGGCTAAACCAAAAAGCACCGACCGCGCTGACTTAATGGGAGAAGGGGCCCCTTAGCGCGGAGGAGACCCAGCACGTGACTCAGCAGGTAGCAGGCACGCACGTTACCAAGGAGACGAGCTGCTCCAACTCCCCAAAGGCCAGTCACACTGACAACTGGACTTGCCTTCTAGACCCTTCCTATCTTGAGCTGCCTGCGTCTTGCCGGGACCAGGTCTATAAACCAAAGTGATGAAGCTGGAGCGTGGACCCGTGTCAGCTGCCCTATTCCACTTACCCCAGTGTTTACTAGGCCCATTGCACAGGCAGAGAAACGGAGTCCCACACTAGTAACTAGCCCTGATGACACGGCTAGCTGGGGTCAACAGTGAGAATCCCAGCCAGGCCTGTGAGCTCAAAGATACTGCGGAGCTAATCAGAACCCATCTTAGCAGGTCACTCTGGGTCGTGCCTATCTTCCCAACACCCTAAAATCTAAAGCAACAACTAATTCCACTTTGGGCCTGAGCTCGTCTCCAAACCCGGGGTGCTAACTTATTTCTTATTCATTGGTTCAGTCAACAAAAACCCCTACTCTGTCCTGGGCCCTGAGCCGAGTCCTTGGCTTTAATTAAGAGACGAATAAAGCACAGAATCTGCCCCAGAAGGCGACTTTCTAAGATGAGAAAACCAGCCGCCAGAAGGCAGCTTGATGATACTTTTATTTATTTTCCCTTTTAAAATGAATTTGTTTTTATTGAAGTATAGTTGATGTACAATATTACAAAAGTTTAAGATATACTACACACAGTGATTCACAGTTTTAAAAGGTTGTATTTCATTTATAATTATCATAAAACGTTGGCTCTATTTCCTTTGCTGTATAAGATATCCTTGTTTGTAAAGCTTATTTTATGTCATTTTTTAATTTAACTTTATTTGTGGGGGAACATGGGCTTCCTAGGTGGCACCTGCCAATGCAGGAGACACAAGAGATGCAGGTTCGATCCCTCGGTCGGGAAGATCCCCTGGAGGAGGCATGGCAACCCACTCCAGTATTCTTACTGGGAAATCCCATGGACAGAGCAGCCTGGTGGGCTACAGTCCATGGGGTCACAAAGGGCTGGACACGACTGAAGCAACTGAGCTCACGCACATGGTGACATGTGCCGCTGAGAATGCCATTTTTAATAGATATCATTTATCAATATAACAAAACTAATACCATACGCTCATAAAATAAGCCATTTGCTGATAAAACCTATATGTATGTGAGATTGTATTCTTCTCTAACATTTTTCGTTTGTAATACTTGGGCATTTGCATTTTCCCCAAAATTCCAAGACACCTTTAAAACTGCAAGTTCTGAAAAGCAGAATGAATCTTTATACTGAGTTTCTTCTTTGTGATGCTAACAGGCATTTTAGTCTGGCCCTTCTATTGTGAACCGTCTCTGATAAAACACAGGTTTGGAGGTCTCCACCACAGACAGCTGGGGGCTGATGTGCAATAGGGCCCCCCCAACCCAGCGATACTGGGCAAAACCTCATCTTGGGACTCACTCCTGGGTCCCCAGGCTGAAGTCTCACGCGAATTGAGATCAGTTTGGCTTTATCAGTGTCACAGCTGGCTGAGTTTCCTGTCTTTCAAATAAACATCCTTCCATAAATGCCAACTCTCTTAGAGCTGACTCCCAAACGTTAAAAACCGTCAGGGGAAGAATCCTAGTGTGAAAACCAACCTGAGATTTTAAAAATACCTTTAAAGCAATAGGCAAAAGGAGAGAGCCCCGCCTCTGTCTATCTTGGCCGTTTATCTGTTTTGAAGGGCAATACTTTCGGTTCCTGATGATGATGTCAGTACCCAGATGGCATGACCACAACCGTTCTCTACCGCAGGGGCGCTGGTGCTGGCCGGGGGAGCCTTGGGGGGCCTGTGTCTTGTCCGCCTCCACCTCCCTAGGCCCAGCTGCTCACCCCCACCCCTGACAGCCCTCCCTAAATAAGAGGGTCCAGAGATGAAGAGCAACTGAAAATCCCTGAATAACCCAAACGGCAGGTAAATTACACTGGTGCCCACTGTCGGTCCCTGGCAGGAAGTAGTCCACGCTGCACTTCCTGGGAAAAGCCTCCATCCGTGTAGGAACTCTCTCTATAACGTCCCTTTCTTCCCCCAGGATTTCTTGATCGGCGTGACTTTTCCTTTTAAACTGCTGGCATCTGCAGCATTAGACCGGCACTTCCGTCCGTCCCAAACCCCGCTTCTTCATGTGGCATTGGCACAGGACGTGCCGGCCCTGGACGAGCTAAGATGCTATGCAAAGGGACTCTGGGCTTTTAATAAAGCAATAGGATCAATATTGCTTATGTCTGGAAGGAACATTAAAAACAACAAACACCAGTGCCCAGATGCTTTCAAAACCGAGAGGGGGTGGAAAAAAGCATCCCTTGAGGAGAGCCGGCGATGGAGCGCCCAGATATCTCACAAAAGTCCTGACGCCACATGGCCAAGGGCCCAAAACCCCAGAGCAAACGCAGAGAGCTCCTCCGAGGCCTGTCACTTGGCTGTGCCGAGGATCCAGTGTGCTGGCCCCGGGCCTGAAGGAGACCCTCGGCAGAGAAGCCCTGGAGGGACGCAGGCGGCGGTCATCATCAGCCCCTGGGTGTCTCCCTGACTCTGAGCCTCTGGAGGAGCCAGACACCCCCTGGAGAAGAGCTTCCTGTGGCCACATGGGCTTGGGGCCGCCTTTGGGAGTGACAGGGGCCGACCTTCAGCCTCATCTGTTTCCTCATCTGTGCACTTGGCTTTTACCTCTCATCCCAGGCAACCGCATGCCCACTGAGCGCCCTCCGAGCCTGGCCCTGGGCGCGGCTTGCTGGACGGCCATGGGAAAGACGCGTGAGCCGAGAGGCAGGCGGGCACGGGGAGCAGACATGGGACTCGGAGGAGGAACTCTGGGTCCACAGGCGCTGCCCTGTTCAACCCGGAGCTGCCTGCCCTTAACGAACACAAGCCCATAGCTGGGCTCAGCCAGAGAGGGAGCTTTCAGGGGAATCCTAGGAAAACCTGGGGCAGGACGCTTGGCCTCTTCACCTGCGTGTGCGTGTGGGAGTGTGTGCACACGCTTGTGTGTGTGTGTGTCCGTCTTACTCCTGACCCACACCATCTCTGGACTGCCTTCCTCCGCTCGGGGTGTCCTAATGCCCCCTCCCACTGCTCCCCAAAGGTCAGGATTGCCAGGGGGTCTTTAGGACCCTGCCCTCGCCCCCCTCATCCCAGTTTCCTAGGGGACAAAATCCAACTGGCCCCGAGTCAGCTAGTTGTCTGTGGACTGGGCGAGGCAACAGCTGTGTGTGTGTGTGATGGGGGTCGGGGGAAGAGTGAGAACGGGGCCCAGAAGACTCTCAGGAGGCCAGCATCACAGGGGGTGAGAGTCCCAGGCACATCTGTGACCCCTGTGCCTGGAAGGGATGGCCAGGCTGGGTGACACCGAGCAGGGAGGGGCACTCAGTAAAGGATCCGCCTGCAATGCGGAGACCCAGGTTCAGGCCCTGCGCTGGGAAGATCCCCTGGAGAAGGGAGCGGCTGCCCACTCCAGCATTCTGGCCTGGAGAAGCCCATGGACAGAGGAGCCTGGTGGGCTCCAGTCCAGGGGGTTGTAAAGAGTCGGACACAACTGAGCAACTAAACCAGGAACACGGAAGGCAGGCAGCCCTCGTGAATGTCATCGATCGAGCTATAACGCTCTGGGATCCTATCGGAACACAGGGCTCCCTCCCCCATGAGGAAGGGCAGGTCCCTCAAAACGGACACTCGCATTCACTATTGGGGGGGGTGGTCAGCGTATCACACAGCTTAAAGGGCAGAGGCCACTGGAGCACCTGTGAAAGCCCAGGTAAGTCATCTGGGTTCACTGATACTCAACCAACCAACAGACACTTGCTGGCCAGCTGGGGAGGGTCAGCCGAGGACCCACGGGGATGAGACGAGGTTCTGCCTGTGGGGGAGGCAGATGGAGACCTGGGAGGCAGTAACGATGCAGGTGAGGAGGACCCCAGAGGCACCGCACCCCACTTCAGGGAAGGGGGAAATGTGGGCACATGACCCTGGAGAGGCCGGCAAGGGGCGGGGAGGGGGCGGGGTGGAAGGAGGCAGAGGTACAAGCAGGGCAGAGGCTGGAGGAGGGTGTCGGGGGGGAGGCTGGTGGAATCCAGGAGTCACACTCAGGCTCAGGGCTGCGGGTCCAAGAGCCTGGACAGAAGGAGGGAGGGGTCAGGAGGGGTCTCCCGGGTGGCAGGCACTCTGAGGGTCCCTGGGCGGTTTCCTGTGTCCTAAACGTGACCAAGGCCCCAGGCAGCTCCTCGGTGCTTCCCATCCCTGGCTGCAGGCTTCCATGGAAATGCCTCACGGGCCGCTGCGCTGCCTGCTCACCTCGGGGGCCTCCTCGGTACCTGGGGCTCCAACCACGCCTCAAGGCCTCTGGGTGTCAGTCACTCTGGCCTCCCTGCTCCACCTGGACCTACAGAACCGCTGTGTCTCTGTTCCCACCCACTCCAGGTCCGGGAAGACACTTCTAAGCCAGGGTCCCTCTGCCCTCGTCCACCCAGAAACTCTTTACTCCACTTGGTACTCCGTCCCTCTCGTGCGGACAGAATAACGACCCCCACCCTCAGATACCAGGTCAGAATTCCTGGAACCTGTGTGACCTCACACGGCAAAATGGGGGTCTGCGGGTGTGACAAAGTTGAGGATGCTGAGATGCCGACATAAGATGATCCGAATGGGCCCTTGAGGTCATCGCAGGTGTCCTTCTAAGACAGAGGCAGAGGGGGATTTGAGTACAGACGAGGAGAAGGCGGAGGCCAGAGGGATGTGGCCACAAGCCTGGGAACACCTGGAGACCTCGGGAGCTGGAAAAGGCAGGAAGGGCCCTCCCCGGAGCTCTGGGGAGTGTGGCCGTGCTAACACCTTGATTTCAAAGTTCTGGCCTCTGTGCAGTTTCTAATCGCCCAGCGGGTGGCAATGAAGATCAGCCCAGGAGCTCCCCTGTCTCTGCCCCGCTCCTGCTTTCCTCCTTCCTCTCTGACGAGCCCCAAAAGAAGCGACTCAACTGTGTACAAACACTAACTTTCTCCCCCAGACGGAAAGCTCAGATGCCCTAAGCCATTCTCAGAGGAGGGGAAGACTGGTTCTTAGGGGTGCAAAGATATCTTCCTCTTTTCGTGCATAAAGTGCAGCCACAGGAACAGCACCTGAGAAGATTCACAGAACATCCGTGGTGTAGACACGCCTGGGGAGGGGGAGCGGCAAGCGGCGCTCAGGGAAGAAAGGGGAGAAACACCGACTTAGAAGACCAAGCGTAAATGGGGGTCCCAGGGCCCCTCGCTCGTGAGCCCGCCTGCGAGCACACCCCTGGGAAGCTGCGTTCATTCTGGGGCGAGGCCAAGATTTTTCTAAATTATTTATTTATTGACTGTGCTGTTCAGCTTGTAAGATCTTAGTTCCCGAACAATGGGTTGAATCTGGGTCTCTGGAAGTGGACTGACATGGAATTCCCATCTTTCTTGTTTTTGTTTGTTTTTTCAGATTTTTATTTGTTTATTTACTTGTCTGTGCCATGATGGCATGTGGGATCTTAGCTCCCCCACCAGGGATCGAACCCACGCCCCCTGCAGAGGAAGTGCAGAGCCTTAATCACTGGGAAATCCAAGGCCAAGATTAACAGGGAGTCATCAGGGGGTCATCGGCTTTTGAACTGTGGTGCTGGAGAAGACTCTTGAGAGTCCCTTGGACTGCAAGGAGATCAAACCAGCCCATCCTAAAGGAGATCAGTCCTGAATATTCATTGGAAGGACTGATGCTGAAGCTGAAACTCCAATACTTTAGCCACCTGATTCGAAGAGCTGACTCGTTTGAAAAGACCCTGATGTTGGGAAAGATTGAAGGTGGAAGGAGAAGGGGACGACAGAGGATGAGATGGTTGGATGGCATCACCGACTGAACGCACATGAGTTTGGGTGAACTCCGGGAGCTGGTGATGGACAGGGAGGCCTGGGGTGCTGCAGTCCCCGGGGTCGCGAAGAGTTGGACACGACTGAGCGACTGAACTGAATTGAACATCAGCTTGAATCCCAGTAGACAGATGCGGTGATTAGAAGTGCGATGTAAATCGGGAGACTGAGAGCCCCAAATGTCACTTCTGCCTTTACTAGCCGATCTGTAAAGGGAATTCACCTATGTAAATCCTCAGGGTATCCGAGGAGGACACTCCCCCACTAAAAGCTCCCTCGTGGCCCGCAGGGGACGCTCGGTAAACACCAGCCTCTCCATCCTCCCTCTCTCTAGAAAGCTGCCGGGCGCTCCCTGACGGATGGCGTAGTCTTCTAGCCTGACACACACGTGCGTGCACATCTGCTCCCAGAATTATGTCTGCAGAGAGTCAGCAGGGTGCTGTTCAAACACTGGGAGACTGCAGGCAGCGGAAGTATCGCAGCAAACTGGGATCACGCCTTCATACAGCTTTGGCCCAAAACATCCCCCCATCTTGCTGTTTGGGTTTAAGGACTGTGACCTCCCCACGCAAATCCCTGAGCTGAGGCTCTGAGCCGCAGCGGGGCGTGTTTGGGGATGGGGCTGTGGGAAGGAACGAGGGCTGGAGGGGGCCCGATGGGGTCAGGGCCCCGCAAGAGGGGACCCGAGCGCCCTCTGCGGGACGCGGCGAGAAGGCGGCCAGCGGAACGCCGGGAAGAGCGCCCTCTGCGGGACATGCGAGAAGGCGGCCAGCGGAACGCCGGGAAGAGCGCCCTCTGCGGGACACGGAGAGAAGGCGGCCAGCGGAACGCCGGGAAGAGCGCCCTCTGCGGGACACGGAGAGAAGGCGGCCAGCGGAACGCCGGGAAGAGCGCCCTCTGCGGGACACGGAGAGAAGGCGGCCAGCGGAACGCCGGGAAGAGCGCCCTCTGCAGGACATGCGAGAAGGCGGCCAGCGGAACACTGGGAAGAGCGCCCTCTGTGGGACACGGCGAGAAGGCGGCCAGCGGAACGCCGGGAAGAGCGCCCTCTGCGGGACGCGGCGAGAAGGCGGCCAGCGGAACGCCGGGAAGAGCGCCCTCTGCGGGACATGCGAGAAGGCGGCCAGCGGAACGCCGGGAAGAGCGCCCTCTGCGGGACACGGAGAGAAGGCGGCCAGCGGAACGCCGGGAAGAGCGCCCTCTGCAGGACATGCGAGAAGGCGGCCAGCGGAACACTGGGAAGAGCGCCCTCTGTGGGACACGGCGAGAAGGCGGCCAGCGGAACGCCGGGAAGAGCGCCCTCTGCGGGACACGGAGAGAAGGCGGCCAGCGGAACGCCGGGAAGAGCGCCCTCTGCGGGACACGGAGAGAAGGCGGCCAGCGGAACGCCGGGAAGAGCGCCCTCTGCGGGACACGGAGAGAAGGCGGCCAGCGGAACGCCGGGAAGAGCGCCCTCTGCGGGACACGGAGAGAAGGCGGCCAGCGGAACGCCGGGAAGAGCGCCCTCTGCGGGACACGGAGAGAAGGCGGCCAGCGGAACGCCGGGAAGAGCGCCCTCTGCGGGACACGGAGAGAAGGCGGCCAGCGGAACGCCGGGAAGAGCGCCCTCTGCGGGACACGGAGAGAAGGCGGCCAGCGGAACGCCGGGAAGAGCGCCCTCTGCGGGACACGGAGAGAAGGCGGCCAGCGGAACGCCGGGAAGAGCGCCCTCTGCGGGACACGGGAGAAGGCGGCCAGCGGAACGCCGGGAAGAGCGCCCTCTGCGGGACACGGGAAGAAGGCGGCCAGCGGAACGCCGGGAAGAGCGCCCTCTGCGGGACACGGGAGAAGGCGGCCAGCGGAACGCCGGGAAGAGCGCCCTCTGCGGGACACGGGAAGAAGGCGGCCAGCGGAACGCCGGGAAGAGCGCCCTCTGCGGGACATGCGAGAAGGCGGCCAGCGGAACGCCGGGAAGAGCGCCCTCTGCGGGACACGGAGAGAAGGCGGCCAGCGGAACGCCGGGAAGAGCGCCCTCTGCGGGACATGCGAGAAGGCGGCCAGCGGAACGCCGGGAAGAGCGCCCTCTGCGGGACACGGAGAGAAGGCGGCCAGCGGAACGCCGGGAAGAGCGCCCTCTGCAGGCGCCGGGGCGCGGGCATCTTGGCCCGGGACGTGCAGCCTCCAGAGCCAACAGAGGCAAATGTGGTTCTTTAAGCCGCCCCGTCTGTGATCCTGTTACAGCAGCTGAACTGCCTGATACGGGGTCGTTCCTACTTCGAACTGATGAACGATCCGAGGACTGACTTTCAGGACAGATATTTCTTTAGGACGGAAATAGTAAACATGAGCACCCTGGCTCCCCAACCCGCACTGCCAGACCGAGCTGTCCCAAGACAACACTGCCACTTAGTGGCCAGTGTGAGGAATTACAAGGATTACACCACAGGTGCTTCCTGATATGAAGGGGAGTGGAAAAGGCGGCTTAAATATTTTAAAAAGTAAGATCAGGGCATCTGGTCCCAGCGCTTCATGGCTAACAGAAAGGGAAAAGGTGAAAGCAGGGACAGATTTCCTCTTCTTGGCTCTAAAATCACTGCAGACGGTGACTGCAGCCATGACATTACCAGACAATTGCTTCTTGGCAGGAAAGCTATGACACACCTGGATAGCACGTCAAAAAGCAAAGACATCATTTTGCCAACAAAAGTCGACATAGGGCTATTTTCTTTCCAGTAGTCACGTCCGAATGTGAGAGCTGGACCAAAAAAGAAGGCTGATTGCTGAAGAATTGATGCTTTTGAATTATGGTACTGGAGAAGACTCTCAAAAGTCCCTTGGACAGCAAGGAGATTGGACCACTTATCTTAAAGGAAATCAACCCTGAATATTCATTGGAAGGACTGATGCTGAAGCTCCAATACTCTGGCCACCTGATGCAAACAGCTGACTCATTAGAAAAGACTCTGATGCTGGGAAAGATTGAAGACAGCGGAAGAGCGTGACAGAGGGCGAGATGGTTGGATGACATCACGGCCACAAGGACATGAACTTCGGCAAACTCCAGGAGACAGTGAGGACAGAGAAGCCTGGCACGCTGTAGTCCATGGGGTCACGAAAAATCTGCTACTACTTGGCCATTGAATAACAACAACAAAGAAGAATCACAGCTCATTTCCTCTCCAGTTAGGTTGTTCCTGGTGTGGTGCTGGGCATTCGGACTTGAAAGATCGAAGAGACAGGCTTCAGACCCCCAGCTACCAAAACCGTCCACGCTGATACAGTATGTGACAGGTGTGTATCAAGTAACACGGGAACCGAAAGGAAAGCACGCCTGGGGGGCTTCCCAAGGCTGCAGGGAGACAGCTTGCAGACAAAGACCTCTGGTTCTGAAGGGTGAATAGGAGTTCACTGGGCAGTGAGGAGCTCATGGGAAGGGGGAAGGGGGAGGGGGAAAGACTGTCTTTTAAAAATGAAATCAATGTTTTGCTTTTATCAATGCCACACAGCTGGATGGGAGGTCTGAAAAGTCAGACCCTTCATGTCTGTTCATACCCCCACCACCTGCCCTCCAGCCACGCCCCACCACCTGCGCTTCATCCTCGCCCCACCACCTGCGCTCCATCCTCACCCCACCACCTGCGCTCCATCCGCACCCCACCACCTGCGCTCCAGTCGCGCCCCATCCCCTGCACACCCATGTCCCCTCCACACCCACATCTGCTTGCGTTCTCACTCCCCTGCCTCCCAGTTTTCTTTTTTTTTTTTTTGGCAATGCCTCATGGCATGTGAGATCTTAGTTCCTCAACTATGGATCGAACCTGTGCCCCCTGAAGTGGACATTTGGAGTCTTAACCCCGGACCCCCTGCTTCTAACCAGCACACTCCTGGTGCTCTGCCATGATTTCTTTCCATTTAAATATTAGTTATCCATGTCCTGCCAGGAAAGCCGAGGGCTCAGCTCCTCCGTCACACAACCCAACACAGGCGGGTCCCAGCTTTGCCTAATCATCACGTTGTGTTTACATTAGGACGGCTAAGTCTGTCTTCCCCACAGTTGGGAACGCCAGCCAACTATGGGTCTCTCTCCCTTGAGTGAGTAACAGCGACATTTAAAAATCTGCTTTTCTACTGACCTAGAGTCGACGGGTCACCAGGTTCTGGCAACAGTCTCCTCTCCAGGTGCAAACACTGCAGCCATCTCTCTGCCGCCTTCACTCCCAGGCAACATGTGCCCTGGAGAATGACATTCACGGTCCGTGAGCTTCCAGGACGTCGTGGAAATGCCTGACCCCCCAGACCTCTATACAGAAATTGCTTTTTTCCTTCTTGAAACTTAGGAACCATAGTTTTATTTTTCTTCCCGAAGTTCTGAGCTCTCATTTGACATGAAAACGCAGGGCCTTTCCGGTGGGGATCTCGTTTCCTCCTGTTTGGCAGCGTTATCTTGAACGATGTCTTTGCTGACTTCTTCTGCTCTCTCAGAGATTCCATTACTCAGGTGTGAAACCTGCTCACGACTCCTCGATTACCTGACACCCCAACCTTCTTCCATCTCCTCAGCGACTCTGGGCTCATGGCTTTCCTGCCATCACGACTCTTCATGGACCCCCTGAACCCCCACTTCACGATGCTCCAGCCTCTCTTATCACCCTGTGGATATGGGGTATATGTTCTGAAGTCCCCTCCTGTTCTCTAAATTCCTCAGTTTCTATCTAGCGTCTTTATTTGTGCCTGTTTGGTGTCTGCCTTTCCTGATGGCAATTTTCCCTTAATGACTGGTGATGCTCAGCTGTCTGTTCCCATTTTCAGTTTGAAGCATCTGCACACAGGATGGAAACTCTGGATGTGGTGAGCTGGTCCTACGGTGGGAGGACATGCCCCAGGGGGGCCCTCATGGGGGGATGAAACACAGGGTGCTTGGGGGAGGGGTTCTATTCAGAGGTGACAGCAGGTGCAAAGGCCCCGGGGCAAGCCTGTGTCTGGCTGCCTGAGGAGCAGCAGGAGGCTGGGTGTCTGGGGCAGAAGGAGTGAGCTGGGAGCAGTGAAATCAGTGAGCAACATGCTTCCCTGGTGGCACGAGCAGTAAAGAAGCCGCCTGCCGGTGTAGGTGGATGTAGGAGACGTGGGTTTGATCCGTGGGTTGGGAAGGTCCCCCGGAGGAGGGCATGGCAACCCACTGCAGTATTCTTGCCTGGAGAAATTCAGACAGAGGAGCCTGGTGGGATACAGTCCCTACAGTCACACAGAGTCAGACATGACTGAAGCAACTTAGCACACACCAGGTCAGCAAGGACCCCACGAGCCTGGGCCTACAGGCCTAGCAGGTTCACCCGAAACACCATTTCCAGTCTCACCTGCATCTCCAACACTCAGGGTCTCCAGGGTGCTGACCTGAGGTCTGGCTAGCTCCCCGCTCTGCCCACTGGTGGCAGGCAGGGCGGCTTCCCCAACGCTCTTCACCTCTTTTCTCTCCCCTTCCTGGAGCTGAGGACTGGTGACTGCCTCTCCTTCGTTCTTACCTAATAGGGTCAGGGGTCCACATGCATCCTGACCTTCACACGCTCCCTGGTGACTGAGGGTACTTTTCTCAGCTCGTGAAGAGCAGCATTTGCAAACCAAGCCCCCAGCCCAGCCCTGCCCTGCCCATGTGCCTGGGTCAGGGGTCTCAAGGCCGGCTGCACAGCGCTCTGTTTAGAGGGAGAGCCTGCTCCATAACTTTAAACTTGTGGAATCTGGGTTCATGGCCTCAGCTGCAGTGCAAGGGTTCGGGGGAAGAGCTCCGAGGACTCGACCTCCCCTACCGGGACCAGGCATCCACCTGGGGCTCCCTGGTGTCCTCAGTCCCCAGGTTTGATGACTGACCTCAAGCCAGCTCCTTCCCAGCCTTGGGCTCCACTTCATCACCCCTCCTTCACTGTTGCAAATCAATCAGTTAATTAGGAGAATCTCCCTATCCTGACCCCAAGCTGGATCAGTTCACAGGGCAGCCCTTACTCATGCCACGTAAGGGACAAATGTCAGCCCTGCTTTTCATACAGATCACATGTGTGCGTGCATGTCAGTTGCTTGGCCATTCCCAACTCTTTGCTATCCCATGGACGATAGCCTGCCAGGCTCCTCTGTCCCTGGGATTCTCCAGGCAAGAATACTGGAGCGGGTTGCCATTTCCTCCTCCAGAGGGGATCTCCCTGACCCAGGGATTGAACCTGGGCCTCCTGCACTGCAGGCAGATTCTTTACCAGCTGAACCACTGGGATCACGACAGGCGGTGGGACGGGATGGGCTGATGTCCGTTTGTTTCCTTCCATCCTATGGGACCTGCACATCTCACTCAGAGTAAAACCCAGAGTCCTCGCCCAGTCGTGAGGGCCCTCCCTGGTTTCCACTCACCTACTGTCCCAGCTGGCTGATCCGCTCTGCTCCTCACACTGGCCAGGGCCTTTGGGTGCACCCGTTCTCACCCGTGCTCGCCTGCAGGCGTCCGCATGGCCCGCTGCCTCCTCCCTCCTTCGATCCTGGCCTCCGCTCAAATGTCAGAGGTCCTGCAAGGCTCCCATCACTAAAGACACTGGTTCCTGCAGCTCCACCCCCTCTCTCTACCCACTCACTCACCCTGCCTCCTCTCTCTTCAAGTAGTTTAGCAACCCTGACGCAGTATGCATATATCTGTTTAACTGTTAATCATTAGTCTGAGGAACACACACTCTATGAGAGCAGGGGCGTCCTTGTTCACTGATGTGTCTCCGGGCACCTAGACGAGAGTGTGGCTCTTCCCAGGAACTTGGCGTGTGCTGTCTGGAACAATGAACTTGAAACCTGATCCTTCTCCATCACAGATAAGCACGGTCCGTCAGCCCCAAACTCGGGTCTCCCAGGTTTCTGCGCCCTGATCCAGAGACACAACTTCCTCTTTCCTGTTTCTATGGGAACTCAAGAGTCTGAATCCCAAATAAGAAGAACTTTTAAAAGAAATGACTTAAAAATGAGTGGCTTCCCTGACCGCATGCCCTAAGCAGGGATCCGGGGAAGTGCTCAGAGGGATCAGCTAGGCCGTGAAGCAGAATAGGTGGGCAGGGGTGGGCAATCAGGAGCGGCAGGGACTGGGCCAGGGGGGCAACTGCAGAGCTTCCCAAAGAGGCAGAGCTCCCCACGCCAGCCAAACGCCAACACACACAGCAACTGCCTGGTTTGCCCGCTTTTCCCAATTATTCGAGAGTAGCTGAAAATTGGAATTTTATACAAAATTGCAGGATATTTAAACATTGGCAAAGAATCTAGTTTTTAAAAAACTCTGGGTGGGCAGTCTGCACTTTCAATGTGAGAGGCATGGGTCCGATCCTTGGTCGGGGAACTAAGACCCCACGTGCCACGTGACCTGGCCAAAACAAAACAGAATACTTAGAAACTAAGACCCAAAACTACGTACGGGCAGGCCACAGTCTAAGTCTCTGGGTTGCACCCCCCGGATTGCAGACTGTGGCTTACTCCACCAAGAGCTAGGTACCCAGCCCTGTGCAAGGTGAGCAGATCACCAGCCGTGAGGCAGGCACCCATGATGCCGGTTCCTGTCCCACCGAGCTGCTTCTAAACACCCAGAGACACACAGCCAATGGAGAGAAGCCGGTCAGAACGAAAAACGCTTTCTGATGTCACTCGTGGAAAGGGCTCAGGTGAAACCTGGCATTTCATCACTCATCCTGCGAGGGTTTAAACGCTGCTTCTCATGGAGCTCAGGTGGAGGGGGCTTCAAAGTGGAGAGGCTGAGAAGGTGGCCATCTGCAAGCCCGGAAGAGGGTCCCTCACCAGGAACCAGAGGGCCAGCACCTTGACCTTGGCCTCCCCCCACGCTGGCCCCATGAGAAACAAACGCCTGCTGTCTGAGCCGCCCTGTCAGTCTGAGCCCCACAGACTGACACACCACGGGCAGCACAAAGGCTGTGATCACGTGGCTGTGGGGTCCAGCTCCCACACCTTGGCGTCCCCAGCGGCTCTCCTTGGTGGCAAGGAGCAGAGATGCGCCCGAGCTGGTGACAGTCTTCACAGAGGGCCGAGGGAAATCATGGGAACCGAGGCGGGAGCCTGGCTCAGGGCCGAGCGGCAGGGCCCCGGGCTGAGCGGTTCAGGGCGAGGGCAGCAGGAACCGGTGAGCTGGCCGCTGGCCCGCCACCCCCGGGCTCTTGTGGCAGCCCCCCACAGCGGCTGGAGCGGAGAACCACACACTGCAGGCTCCGAGCAGCAGAGCCTCACCCCGTTCTGGAAGCCACAGCCCAAAGTCAGGCTCGCGGGGCCCGACCCGGGCTGTGGGCAGGGCTGGCTCCCTCCGCAGGCTCCGGGCGAGGGTCCTCCCTGCCTCTTCCGGCTTCTGGGGGCTGCAGGGGCTCTGGGCTCATGGCTGCACCCCCCGTCTCTTCCTCGTCTTCACGGGGCCCCTTCCCCCATGCTTACCCCTGTAGAAGGGCCCTAGAGATGATGCTGAGCCCTCCCAGATAACCCAGACTAACAGCCACCTCGGGATCCTTAGCCACTTGGTAAGGTCCCTGCTGTATGAAGTCACAGCCGCAGGTTCCAGAGGTCAGGATCCACCTCTCCTGGGGCCCTAATTTAGCCCAGCACAGGCCCCCTGCCCTGCGGGGTGGGGCCCCTGTAGCACCCGCCACGCACCTCCCTCGGGGGCACCCCATGCCCAGAACCGTCACGGTCACCCCACGCCCTGGGCCCTGGCTCCTGCCCCGTCCCCAGGAGAGCAGGGCCC
Source organism: Connochaetes taurinus (assembly GCA_006408615.1). Taxonomy (NCBI): domain Eukaryota; kingdom Metazoa; phylum Chordata; class Mammalia; order Artiodactyla; family Bovidae; genus Connochaetes; species Connochaetes taurinus. The sequence goes on from SJXO01002520.1 coordinate 69,342, forward strand.
ACTCCCCAGTGGCAGCCGCGTCTCGGCTCGGGTCTGACGTGTGGTTCCCTCACACCAGGGTCTTCGGGCCCACCACTCGGCCCTGCTTTCCCATCTTGTCACCTGCCATAAAGTGGCCCCCCTCACCTGGGGGCGGCCGTGCCCACGTGGGGCTGGTCCCTCCACTCTCACCACGCTCCCTGCCCCTCCCCTGGCCCTCTGCCCACCAGACCCAGGGCATCCCCGAGGCTCAGGGGCACGGGTCCCGGTTAGCTGAAGGTCAAGCTGGGATCGCTCTTCGGGTCCATCCTGGGTGGTGGGCAGGGGTCCTGTGGGTGGTGGTCCTTCCAAGCTGGGGAAGGGGAGGAGGAGGACCTGTGACCACCTCCAAAGATGAAGGGAGGAGCCACGGTCAGCCCGGGGGACGAGGCTGTACGGACTCCATCGGGGTCGAATTTACCGGCATAGACGTGGACTCTGAACCCTCAACTAGATAAGCTCCTCCAGAAGGCCTCTGTGTGTGCCCGTGTGTGTCTATGTGCTGCGTGTGTGTGTGTGCGTGTCTGTGTGCACGTGTGTGTCCATGTGTGTGCAGGAGTGTGTCTGTGTGTTGGTGTGTGCACGTGTCTGTGTGCTGTGTGTCTCTGTGTGCACGCGTGTGCCCATGTGTGTGCAGGAGCGTGTCTGTGTGTTGGTGTGTGCACGTGTCTGTGTGCTGTGTGCCCATGTGTACCCATGTGTGTGCAGGAGCGTGTCTGTGTGTTGGTGTGTGCACGTGTCTGTGTGCTGTGTGTCTCTGTGTGCCCATGTGTGTGTGCAGTCTCTGTATGTACGTGTGCACATCCGTGTGTGTCTGTGTGTCCCTGTGCCTTTGATGTAGTTTTACGTTAACTCTGCACTTCCCCCACGTCACCTCATTCCATCTGTGGCACAGAAGGCAGTCCCGCAGGAGAGGGGCTGGGGCACTGCCCACGACCTGCGCCAGGGAAATGCAAGGTTGTGGGAGAGAACGCCGCCTTGACCTTGCACTGGAGTCCGTGTGGACTGCTACAAGACTCCACACCGCCGGACAGTCCTGCTGTTGAGTCACTAACAAGGAAAGAAGCCCGGACGGAACGGCACCCAAGGGCCTGCTGAGTGGATTTCATCAACTTCCCAGAAAAAACAGCAGCTGGGAACCCAGATGCCACCCCTCGAATGTCAGGCTGCCTTTGTTGCTGGGCCATCCCCCAACCCAGTGGCTCCGAGCTCACGGAGAAGGACAGGAGACTTGGTCACTCGCAAGAGGTCACCGCCCTGCCCGACATTGAATGTGACCTGGGAGAATGTCCGTCGTCTCTGGCTGTGTCCCGGGATGAGCAAGCCAAGCCGGAGCTGCAGGAGATGCTCGTAGGTCTGAAGGACAACAGCCAGGATCTGACACTTCAGGGGGGGACCCAAGGTCATTCCCGTGAACCACGTGTCCCCCGAGAACCCACAGCACCACGGCCACGTCCTGGGCATCAGAGAGCACGTCACAGAAGGAAGGGCTCAAGGAGATGGACTTTACGGCCATCTGCCAGCTCCAGGCTCAGCTTGGTGATTTTCCGCCCGAGATTCGAGGACGAGAACCCCTGCCTTCCTGGCACCGGCCTTTCTCGTCCCGTCATATTCTGAGTGACGATGCAGGAAGGACTCAGGGGCCAAGACCGTGAGCAACGCTTACCATCCCCTTTGAGCTGTGGACCCCGGCATCCACCCACCTCTCCATCTGGAGGAGACGATGGAGACCTGCGTCACAAGTGACGTGTATAAAAGGCTGAGCGTCAGGCGGGGCCAAGAGCTCTGCTCCCTGCACACGACCTTCACCGAAAAGACCCCAGCAGGGCCTTTCTGTATCCCCCACCCAACTCCTGCCTCTGATCCTTTCTCACAGGTCCCTCCCTGGAGGACAGCCAGATATCAGGTGTCCGAAATGACTCTCACTGCCTTGCCTCTCCTCCTGTTTTCTCCTGTCTCTCTGCTTCTTGTTATCTGAGAGCAGCTGCAGAGGGCAGCCTGGGACCAACACATTGGTGACCCGTGGAAGGGGGGAGCTGCTTTTTGAAACACACAGGGGCTGGAGGGCAGCTCCAGAACTACGGAGCCCCTGCGGAACGGAGCCACCAGCAGGCAGGAAGGGTTCAACTCCATTCTCCTGGGCACCAGCCAGGGCTCTCCAGAGAAAGACATACAGGATGTGTACACACATACACACACTGATTTATTTTAAGGAACTGGCTCCTGAGATGGTGAGGCCTGGCAAGTGTGAGATCTGGGGTGGGCCAGTGTTGGGAACCCAGGCAGGGTCTCTGTTTTACAGTCTGGAGCAGAATTCCTTCTTCTCTGGGAAACCCCAGCTTTTACTCCCAAGGCCTCCAGCTGATGGGAGAGGCCCACCCACATCACGGAGGCTTCACCTCCTCAACCGAGTCCACTGAGTGCCGATCTGAACCTACAGTAACTTCACAGCACGGGAGCCTAACCCAGCGGACACCACGGCCGTTCCTCTCCCCACTGCCCCACTGGCTGCACGCTCTCTTCACTCAGACCTTCTCCCTCCTTAGAATTCTTTCCATCCCATTTCCCTTTAGCTTCGGAACCAGGACATGCTTGCTTCCTTGGACTGAGTGATCCAGAAAGCAAAGGATTCCCTGTTGCTATTCGCTCCACACCAGGATGGAAGAGCAGTCACGGGCCAGAGGACGGGCCTGCCTTCTCCCCAGACCAGAGCCCGGGATGGCACTCAATGGCCTGGAGGCCACTGACTGATTCAGGAAGCCTAGGCGTCCATCCCCAACTCCATGTCTCCCATAAACTGGGCATAAAAATCCCACCTCGTTGGGTTGTTGAAGATTAAATGAAAATGTACAGAAGAGCATTTGTGAGCTTTGAGATTCTGTGCAACTGGGAAGAGTCGTCATCACTATGATCACCAACACACTAGACCAGCATCACCATCACCACCAGCATCACCATCACCACCACCATCATCACCACCATCGTCACCACCAGCATCACCAGCATCACCAGCATCACCATCACCACCATCACCATCACCACCACCATCGTCACCACCAGCATCATCACCACCATCACCACCATCACCACAACCATCACCACCATCACCACCAGCATCATCACCACCATCACCATCACCACCACCACAACCATCACCACCATCACCACCAGCATCACCACCAGCATCATCACCACCATCACCACCATCACCACCATCACCGCCAGCATCACCATCACCACCACCACCACCATCATCACCAAAACTATCACCATCACCATCATCATTAATGTTATGACTGAACTGCATCTCCCACTGTGATGAAATTGTACACAGGGCCTCCAGGGAGGTAAGTAAGGCTAAATGAGGTCATAAGGGTGGGAAGCTAATCAGATAAGATTGCTGTTCCTACCAAAAGAGGAAGAAACACCAGAAGCCTCTCCTTCTCTCTCTCTGTCTTCATAGTACGCTGAAGAAACACCAGTGACCAGGTGCCTGTCTGTAAGCCAGGAAGAGAGCCCTCCCAGAAACTGCATCTGCCAGCACCTTGACCCCGGACTTCTCGTCTCCAGACTGTGAGGAGTAATGTCTGCTGCTTACGCCCCCAGGCCACGTACTTCGTTATGGCGGCTCAGACAATCACCACCGTCACAATCGTGACCACTGCTATTTAAGAAACATCCAAGTAATGTTGTAGACGCTCCTTCTGCTCTTTCTTCTCTTCCTTCAAAACGTCACCTCTGTCTCTCGCGATTCTCAAACCTGAGCAGATGCTGAGGTCTCTAGAGGACTCAGGACCCGAAGCCTGCCCCCAAGCTCTGGATTCAGGGAACTACAAGGCAAGCCTGAGAACGTGCATGTCCTGCTGCTGTTGTCCCAGCCTTTGGATTAAATCGTCAAGCAAAGTCCGGCCAGATGAAGTCTGTCAAATATCCCACGGTCTGTTAGAAAGGCCCCTGCTCACGACAGCAGCTGAATACCATCAAGGCTTCCCAGGGGGACACGCTTGAGCCCTGTTAAATGATGAGGCAAGCTAACATTCCCCCCGAAATCAACAGTGAGGGGTTCATTTTTCATCACCGGGAGGGAAAGGATCATGAATGCAACGTGAATGCTGGGGACGTTTTACAGGCAAGGCTCCAGAGGCTGAAGTAAGTCTCTCTGCACCATGAAAACACCAGGAGGTGGGGACACGCGAGGCTTGGAGGCCAGCTCGCACACGCACAGTCAGAGCCGTACTGGGTGTGCCGAGCGCATCCAAGGCTTTGATTCTGCCCCGACCGCGAACAATGTCTGCAGGGCACAAGGCCCTATTATTCAGGCGTAATTGTCTTCCTGAACCATTTGGGGTTCTTGATTGATTATTGTTAGCAAAATGGAGACAGATGGCCTTGGGTGTGAGCTGGGTGGGTCTGTTGTGGGGTGGGGGGCAGGGGCGGTGGTGAAGAAGGGTTCCTTCCAGGACTCCTGGAAGAAAGGGGCATCCCCCACCCCGCCCCGAGGTGGTTGCTGCCTGGGGGGACAGGACAGGAGTGGGGACTCAGGGGGGGCGGTTTCCAACAGTGACCTTCTGTCCTGGACGACGCACAACTCACTCCCCTGGGGAGTCAGGTGGCAGTTACAAACCTCTGCCCAGAAGGGTAGCCATGGCTCTGTGGCACTATCCATGTGCCAACCCACATCAAAGGGCACTGCTATTGTTCTTTAGTTGCTCGCTCATGTCCCGCTCTTTGTGACCCCGTGGACTGCAGCACGCCAGGCCTCCCTGTCCCTCACCAACTCCCAGAGTTTGCCCAAGCTCATACGTGTCCATTGAGTCGGTGATGCCATCCAACGGTCTCATCCTCTGCTGCCCTCTTCTCCTTTTGCTTTCAACCTCTCCCAGCCAAGGGCATTAGCTGCTGTTTTCTAAGCAATTTAAGTACTGTTTGACTTCAAAAAAAGGGCCATGGAAATGCATCACTTAATAGCAACAAGATATTTAAACTGAGAGCACCGACCCATGGATGAGTCCCACCACAAAGAGGCAAGAGCCCACACTCCCTCACTATCACCACTGCGAAGAGGACATGCTTTGGGGAAGAAAGCACAGTCTTTGTAGACCATGCTGTTTTCTAAGCAATTTAAGTACTGTTTGACTTCAAAAAAAGGGCCATGGAAATGCATCACTTAATAGCAACAAGATATTTAAACTGAGAGCACCGACCCATGGATGAGTCCCACCACAAAGAGGCAAGAGCCCACACTCCCTCACTATCACCACTGCGAAGAGGACATGCTTTGGGGAAGAAAGCACAGTCTTTGTAGACCCAATAGCACACCAGGAACTCACCTCCATGACCCATTTCACATTAAATACCTTTAAGCCACAAGTGCAGAGTAAAACCCAAGCCTGCCGCTGCTCATGAGCTGAGCAAACTTATTAACAACGACTGTTAAACACCCAGCTTCATTTGGGGATTGAGCTGACTCATTTTCAAGCCATCAAAGGCTTTCCCAGTGGCTCAGTGGTAAAGAATCTGCCTGCCAATGTGGGAAACACGGGTTTGATCCTTGAGCCATGACGGTCCCACACGCCTTGGAGCAACGAAGTCTGGGCATCACGACTGCTGAGTCTGTGCTCGAGAGCCTGAGTGCTGTGACGTCTGAAGCCCACATGCCCACAGCCCGCGCTCAGCAACGAGAGAGGCCACTGCACAGCACAACTAGCGAGTGGCCGCCACTAGACAAGGGGTATTACTCAGCCACAAAAAGGGATGAAGCCGCGACACACCCGACCACACAGATGGGCGGTGAAAAGGCCATGCTGAGCGAAAGAGCTCAGCACAAAGGCCACGTATGGCACCAGCCGCTCCGCTCCTGCAACGTCCAGAGGCAGCGCATCCCCGGGACAGAGGGAAGTGAGCGGCTGCACAGGGGCCGCGGGAGGGAGGAGCAGGGAGCGACTCTTCCGGGCCCAGAGCTTCCCTTGGGCTGATGAGAAACCGCACAGAGGGGACGCCACCACCACGCCAGGTGCCCACGGCCACTGAGCTGCACGGCTGCGATGGTACATTCTGTGTAATACACATTTTACCACAGTTTAAAAAGCAGGACCCGGGCTCTTTGCTCCACTTCGTAACCCCGTGGCCGCTCCGCACTGGGTCGTTGACCCTCCACCCAGGACAACAGGCCAAGTGGGGGCACCGGACAGATGGCGAGCCACCCCCCGCCCCCAGGAGACTGTCCCCGTTCACACGACGGGCAGCGAAGCCAGAACTGCCAGCAGCCGCAATGACAACATCCCCGTCTTTCTGCTTTTCCCAAACTGCCTTCGTGAATCGCCCCCTGGAGGCATGGCTAAGGCGTGGCCTTAGCAGTTTGTTCTAACCGGAAGGAAGCTGGTGTGGACAGGCGATCTGAAATAGGGTCGCGCTCCAAACACAGACCCTGCCCCCGACACCAGGGCTGGGCGCGCGGCCCGGGGGCGTCGCAGGGGCTGGAGGAGCCTGCTTACCTGGAATGGGGTCTGGCTGTTGTAGTTCTTCAGTTCCTTATCTCCACCTCGAAACAGAAGCACACGAGCACAGCTGTCCTGCAGAGGGAAGAAGAGATCTGTTTGCAAATCACGGCACATACATCTTCCAAAGGAGCTTGTTCACAGGCTGAGCTTGCAGGAGTTCAGAGATGTGGAAACGCAAAGTCAACAGGAGGGCGTTTCTGCTCACTGGAGCGACCAGGAGGAGGGCAGATGCCCAGACACTGCCAGCTGAACCTTCACTGCTGCAAAGACTTGGGACAGCGACTCGGCAGAATCTGCAAAAATTTCACATACACACACCCCACGGCCAGTGATTCTTTTTAAGACTATATCTACCCATGGAGAAAGCTGAGTGTGGAAGAATTCATGCTTTTGAACNGACGCTGCCAGCTGAACCTTCACTGCTGCAAAGACTTGGGACAGCGACTCGGCAGAATCTGCAAAAATTTCACATACACACACCCCACGGCCAGTGATTCTTTTTAAGACTATATCTACCCATGGAGAAAGCTGAGTGTGGAAGAATTCATGCTTTTGAACTGTGGTGTTGGAGAACACTCTTGACAGTCCCTTGGACTGCAAGGAGATCCAACCAGTCAATCCTAAAGGAAATCAACACTGAATATTCACTGATGCTGGAGCTGAAACTCCAATACTTTGGCCACCTGATGCAAAGAATTGACTCATTGAAAAAGACCCTGATGGTGGGAATGATTGAAGGCGGAAGGAGAAGGGGATGACAGAGAATGAGATGGTTGGATGGCATCACCGACTCAATGGACATGAGTTTGAGCAAGCTTTGGGAGCTGGTGATGGACAGGGAAGTCTGGCATTCTATAGTCCATGGGATTGCAGAGTAGGACACGACTGAGTGACTGAACTGAACTGAACTAATGCATGTGGAAGGAAATGGCAACCCACTCTGGTATTCTTGCCTGGAAAATCCCACAGACAGAGGAGGCTGGCGGGCTACACTTCACTGGGTGGCAAAGAGTCAGACACGACTGAGCAACTGAGCACCTTTACAGAGAGCTTTGCACATGCATATAAAATATGTACTAATTGAAAGACCACAAGTAAACTCCAAAAGGAAAGAAGAGAAAATGTGAAGATGGCAAAAATACTCTAAAATAAGGACAAGTGGGAATGATTCTGGAATACCTTTTGTTTTCAAAACAGCTTTCTATTGAAGTACAGCTGACCTGCGATGCTTTCCGTGCACAGCAAAGCGATCCAGTTACACACACAGATGCACATTCTGCTTCAGAAACTTTTCCATCAGAGGTCATTGCAGGATACTGATATGCTTCTCTGAGCCACACAGTAGGTCCTTGTTGCTTATCTGTTTTACGTTAGTAAGACCTGTATCTGTTAATCCTAAATTCCTGATTTATCCCTCTCCCACTTTCCCCTTTGGTAACCATGTGTTTTTCTATGTCTATGAGTCTGTTTTGTAAATAAGTTGATTTCAGGTTCCATATAAAAGTGACACGTGTCTTTATCTGGCTCACTTAGTGTGATAATCTCCAGGTCCTCCCATGTTGCTGCAAGATGGCATTATTTCACTATTTTTATGGCTGAGTAATGTTCCATGGTATATATGTACCACGACTTCATCCACTCCTCTGCTGATGGGCGTTTAGGTTGCTTCCATCTCCTGGCTATTGTAAAGAGTGCTGCTATGAACACTGGGGTGCAGGGATCTTTTTCAATTAGCATTTTGTCCGGATATATGCCCAGGAGTGGCATTGCTGGATCATTTTGGTATCTCTATTTTTAGTTTTTTAAGGAACCTCCATAATATTCTCCACAGAACATTCTTTACCAAGGCAGTGATAGCAAAAACAAAACAAAACAAAAAAAACAACATACGCCAATAATACACTGACTAGAAAAAAATCCAAACTGTCTAACTAGAAAATATGAGTCTCAGAGCAACAATATAGCTTAGTTTCACTTCCATTTTAAAGTCTATATTTTAGAAAGCAATGAATAATTCTGAAAAGAAGTTAGCCGTTGACAGGAATTACTTTCTCAGGAAGGAAAAAGGGTGGGGGAGCAAACAGAAGGAATCTTGTGTTGTTATTTTCTGTACTTACACTTTCTAACGTCTTTAAGAGGCAGCCAATGTTCTTTTCTCGTGTCATCTGTACAGTGAAAAGGGATCTGGTCCTGTCCATTTAGTGAGCCTCTACTATTCACCTGGAGAGGCTCATCCTCCTGGAAGTCCTGATGGGGAGGTGGGGACAAATACCCACAGAGAAAAAGGCACATGAACGGAGCTCCCGGGTTGCCTAGTGGTGAGAACTCCATGCGTTGTCTGCAGGGGCCCAGGTTCAATCCCTGGTCGGGGAACTGAGATCCTGCAAGCCGCACGGAGCACCAAGTGAAATGAAGGAGAGATAGGCGGAAGCAGACACATGCAGAAGCAGAGATGATACGAGTCCTCTGCATACCAGACGCAGCTGGGCTGTTACGAATGAGCAGGTTACATTTGGGGACGAATATTTAGATGCTCAAGTGCCCACAGGCGCTGGCGCCTCACGCAGGGGGCTGCACTGTCCCCCATGGCAAGCCCCCACCCCAGGGCCATCGCCCTGGTCCAACGCCATCTACAGAGTCCAGAGCAGAGGCAACAGACATGGCCCCCCAGGCTGGACGCTTGGTAAGTAACTGCTGAATGAAGAGGCCATAAGGCAACCGATGGGCATTTCCACCTAGGGACCTGTTTACGGGGCCGGGCCAGCAGCCCCACTCCAGCCCCGGGGGACCCGGTGCCCTGGGACGGACAAGGGCCGAGACCAGGACACACGGCGCAAGAGGGGGACCTGGGTGAACAGCAGCCCGGAGACGAGGCTGGAGATCCGGAGACAGGAGGGGTGGGCGCTGCCTGGGGCGGGGATTGCGGGTGGGGAGTGGTTTGGGGCGATGAAAACGTTCTAATAGTAACTGTGGGGTGGTTAGCCAATGTGCAAGCAGATTGAAAAACACTGAATTGTATATTTCAGATAGGCAAACTGTATGGTATGTGAGATAAATCTCAATAAAGGTGTTAAACATTATCAATAGAAAAGTAAGAAAGAGACAGTCAAAGTCAGAGAGATCAACAGAGACACAGAGACAGTCAGAGACCACGAGAGACAGACACCAAGGGAGAGACAGAGAGACACGGAGTCAGAAAGACTAGGAGACACGGACACCAGGGGAGAGACAGAGAGACACAGACAGAGAACGCCGGCAGCAAGCTGGCTCTGTGCCTGGAGCACGGTGGGGCCGCCCTGACCCCCGAGACCCGGGTGAGGGCCCCGGGGCCTCTATTGCAGGACGATGATATTAATGGGGGGACATCCACGCAGGGAGCAAACAGGAGCTGAGGCAGCGGGACCCTTGTTCTCTGAGCTGCGCTCCGGCAGACACCCGGCACAGGGCGGGGTCTGCTCACCCGCCGGCCGCAGGTGGGACGGCTCCGAGTTCTGCAGGAAAGACTGCTGTCGGGCGGCCGGGGTCCTGGGCCTCAGCAGCACACCTGAGTGCCTGTGAGGGTCACTGCAAACTCGGGGTGCACACTGAGGGCCTGGAGGGAGGCTGCCGTTGGGGACTGCTGTGGCTGGAGAGAGGGCCTGGGGACCACTTCAGGCTGGGTCCGCAAGGCAGGCAGAGACACAGGGGGCTCTTGGGAGGGAGGGCAGGCTCCATGGTGGTAAGAAGAACACACGCAGACAGAGGTTAGGAGAGAAAAAGAGGGTGGAAGGATACACGGCCGGGAGCCTGCTGCTGAAACAGCCGTGCGCATGCAATGCCCTTGGTTCAGACGGTGGGCAGGCCCGCACCGCGGTGACAGGTGGAAACTGCAGGGAAATCCCGTCTCGGCCTACACTGTCTGCACCTTTTCCATGAGTCTGCATCCAGGCAGTGCTCTGAGTAACTAAAAACACTTAAAAGAAAAGTTTAAAAGATGGACCTGTGCTTGGCAAACACACCTTTCACATTTGGGGTACAGTTAATCCCAGGCTACAAAAGAAGAGCCCCGGGTGTTACTTCCAGGGGAGATGAGCTCTGGATCCCGGCCCAAGGTCACACAGCCCGGCCTGAAGCTGGTCCTGTCATTTGATTCCGGGGTCTCACCTCCTGCCCTGCTGGTTCTGTGAAATGGCTTCTACTGGAACTCGGGCTCCTGAGCGTTCGGGTCCCGCCCCAGGCTCCTGGCCCCTGGTTGGGCCGCCAGAACCCATCCCACCAACTAGGGCTTGTTCATGATGACCCAAAGTGTTAGTTACTTAAAACAACAGTGTTATCTTGCCTCAGTGAGCAGTGTTCTGCAAAGAGAGAAAAGAGGAAAGGGTATCTGAGAGAGCCCTGGCCCTGAGGGGACACGGGGCCCGTGGATGAGCCGGATTTCGGCAGGTTACCATCCAGGGTGTGGGGGAAGCAGGTGAGAGAGAACAAACTCCGGGGGCAGCCAGCCAGGGAAACACTCCTGGAGCTCGGGGGCCTGAAGGCTGCCTGAGGGCTCATTCTGAACTGAGTCTGCACTGGCCTAAGTGTGCCCTGGCCCAGCTCCAGGCGGCCGGGGAGGACCCGCCAGGTGACGGTCCCAGATGTCCGGAGCCACTGGGGCCCACCAGAACCCAGGGCAAGAGTCTGGCCCGGCAATTCCATGTAACCGCTCCCCACCGCTCTGTAAGGACTTCCACTGAAAACTCCCATCAGGGAGGTTTATCTTCTAGGAAGCTAAGACTAACCCTTGCCAGGCACTGCCAGTCACACCCTCCCAGGAGGAAGCCAGCCAGGATCTCAGAAAACTCCTCCGCTCACCCACAGAGGGACAGCTCTGAGTCAATATTAACCAAGCTCCAGGCACACACTCTGTCATTCTAATAGCTGCCAGACTTGGAAGGGGGAGAGATTTCAAAACCGAAGGGCAAGTGGTTCAAGTGACTTTATAACGACAACACTGTGTGTGTGTGTGTGTGTGTGTGTGTGTACAGACAGGTGTATGTGTCTGTGTGCACATGTGTGCGCATGTGAGTACAGGTATGTGTGTGCACACACGGATGCTCTACAGTTCAGAAGACACACCTCTCCATTCCTTGATTCCACCCTCAGCACATCCTTGCTAGAGGTAGTAGGAGGCCCATTTCACAGATAAGGCAGTGGAGGCCAGGAAGGCTTGAATGAAAACCTGCAGCTTCAGGAAGTGAGCAAAAGGAGAAGTCCTGACCCAAAGAAGTTGCTAGTGGGAGCCTCGTGGTGCCCGTGTGTGGCCGCTGGCTGCCCTGTGGGTCCCCTTGTGAGGGAATCTCGTAGGACACACTGAGGTGTGTCTTCATCACTTTAAAGGAGCCCATCAAGTGCAGACACAGGCGCATCCTGTGTTTTGAGGGCCAAAGCATCAGGAAGAATATCCAACTATTATCCAGGGATGACTTTTAGAGACGTGACTACAGTCGCTTAAATGTCACAGACACTCAGCACTCCAAATTATGAGTCAGGAATTCGTTTCCAGTCTAAACGATCCCTTGAAACGAGCCTGGCCCGGGAGACTAAATCCAGGAAGAGCCCAGATGTGTGCAATCCATAAAGCGGTGAAGCCCCTGGGATGCTGCTGTCACCAGAGCGAGGCTGGAACCTGGCTCCAAAGACTGAGCTGCTCTCAAGGGCAGTGCCCCAAGGACCACACCACACACGCGCCCTGACACATGGCTTCACCTGACCTGTGCCCAGTGGAGCATCTTCCTACCTCCAATCAAGGGGTTACAGGAACCTGTCGCCAAGGCCTGGGGGAGAAGAGATACAGGCTGGGTTTTGAGCCTGGCTTTGGCGTTCACAGCTGAGCCGCTTGGACTAAGCCTGCGACTCCTGGCCTGTTCAAGGGAATGACAACCAACAGCAGCCTCCAAAGGCTCGTTGGCAGAATCTAAGGGGAACGACCATGGGACAGCTTTCTGCACACCCTCAATGCCCAGGGGACGATCGCCCCTATGAGGGTCCCCACAGAGACTGCCCCTGGCTACGATGCTGACAACCACGGTGTGGGTGTGGAAGGGCACAGGGACCACCCTGTCTCAGGAGGCCGGCTTGAGAGAGGCAGGGTTTATTTAATTTTTAACCTTCCAGGCAAATTTGCCTGGCTTAGTAACTTTTGATATTTCAAACTCCCTCCCTCCCTTCCTTCATTATCCAGGGTACAAAAACAAACACCAGGCTGTCTACCCGCCTCCCCACCCCCGCCGGGGCTCCTGGAAAGCCAGCCAACAGACCGAGGGAGCCGGAAGATGAGATACAGTTTGCTGCTTACAATCAAAGCCCTAATTAGTTGACTTCATAAAAGAAGAAGACAGAATATTCTGATCATAGTGTGTTTTACTGGAAGTGTACGGATGTGGTCTGCCTAAAACTGATAAAAGACACAGTCAATCCATAAAGCTGATGCTTTCACACTTAATGAGAAGTTTGTTAAGTTAAATTAACAGCAGTACGCGTGGCATCGCCATCACCATCCTAATCGCCACCCTCACCACCATCACCGGAGTCACCATCAGCACCACCATTTGCTATCGTTCAGTTGCTCAGTCATGTCCGACTCTCTGCGACCCCATGGACTGCAGCACACCAGGCTTCCCTGTCCTTCACTATCTCCTGGAGTTTGTTCAAACTCATGCCCATTGCGTGGTGATGCCATCCAACCACCTCATCCTCGTCGCCCCTTTTCTAACTCTTGCCTTCAATCTTCCCCAGCATCAGGTCTTTCCCAACAAGTCGGTTCTTTGCATCCAGTGCCCAAAGCATTGGAGCTTCAGCTTCAGCATCAGTCCTTCCAATGAATATTCAGGGCTGATTTCCTTTAAGATGGACTGGTTTGATCTCCTTGTTGTTCAAGGGGCTCTCAAGAGTCCTTGGCAGCATCACAACTCAAAAGCATCAATTCTTTAACGCTTGGTCTTGTTTATCGTCCAACTCTCACACCCGTACGTGACTACTGGGAAAACCATAGCTTTGGGTAGCATCACCATATCGGCACCATCATCACCACCATCATCACCAGTCACCATCCATCACCACCATCACCACCACCATAGTCACTTTTACTGAAAATCGGCCGCATGCCAGGCACACCATATGTTTGTTTTCTATTTTAAGCCTCTTAGCAGCCCTGCCAGTTAGGTATAATTATCTCCACATTACAGAGGAGGGATTTTCTGGAACCCAGACTGCCACGTCTTACTGCATGGCAGCTCTATCTTGAGGCGGCTTCTTAATCCCTTTCCCTGGCTCCTGTCCTGACCCAAAGGCACCAGGTCCCCACCCCGGGAGAGTCTGTGTCTCAGCATCACTCTCCAGAGAGCCCTATATGACACCTCCTTCTGCTTGAAGGAGTTTCTCTCGTTGGCCCTGAGCCCGGCCTCACACACCCCATGTGTGCAGAAGAGGAAGTGGACTCAGCGAGGAGGCCAGCACTCTGGTGACATGGGGAGGACAGGGCCTTGGGTTAGGTATCAATACAATTGCCAGGTGTGCATGGCAGAGGCTGGGGGACCCTCGATCCCTCCGTCCACCCCTCCATCCCCCCAAGGATGGCTCATCAGAAGGATGCTAGTATACACGGAGCTGTGCGTCTCTGAATTACACTGAGATGCCGTCTGCACCGGCCTTTCTCACTGGTTGGGAAGGGGTGGGGCAAGCTGAGGGAAAAGATTAAAAGGTCACACTAGCATCCCAGGGAGGGGCACGAGGGATTTGGGAGGCTGGATCCCAGAACACTTGCCGACTCCCAACTGGACAAGCTGTCCAGAACCCATGGGCCACCAAGCGAGTCTGTGACCCTCCATGATGGCCTCTGGGACAGAATGCAAGGCTGGGTGTCCAAAACAAGAGGGGCCCCAAAGGCATTTCTACCCATGCTGCTGCAGAGGGTCATGTGGGTAGGGCTGGACAGCAGCAGGTGGGCCGTGACGGTCCCAGGACCCTGGACAGGGGACAGCTCTCACGCCCTGGCCAGGCTCCCCAGAACGCTGGGAGGAAGGCACTTGGCTGGGAGCAGAGAGTCTGTCCTTAACTTACGTCTGGTGAGAGACCAGATGCAGCCTTCTGCGCCTGGGCCTGGCAAACTGGGGCCCACAGGCTAAACTGGCCCGCTGCCTGGTTTATAAATAAAGTTTTATTGGCGCACAGCCACACATTAATCTGCATACCGTCTGTGGCTAAGTTCACACTGCAGAGGCAGAGTGGAGTAGCTGTGAAGAAGTCCATGTGGTCTGAAAAGCCAGAATATTCACTCAGTGACTCTTCACAGAAAAAGTCTGCTGGCCTCTCTAACCCAAGGCAAGAGAGGCAGGGTCTTCCTACGAGCCCTGGGCGGCTCTGGGTTTTCCCAAAGCCATCGGCCGAGGGTGGGGACAGGTCCAGAGGACACAGAGGGAACCCAGCCCCACAAATAACTCAGAATACAGATTCCCAACATTCTAATAAAAAAGGGTACACTTTCAAAGATTATCCTGCCCTCCATTATTTCAAGAGACAGAAAACATGGTTTTCTATTTAGGATTTTTTTTTTCCCCATGATTAAATATGCTTAAAATCTACCAGGGAAAATTAAGGAATGCTTTCCCCGTCTACAGCAATAATTAAGCAGCACATGTTGGCACAGATGTTTTACCAGCCGAAGCCAAGCCTCCTGACGTGTGTTTTTCTAGCCCAGCCGAGCAAGATATCCCCACGCTCATAAATCCATCCCAGCATCCATGTGCCTTGGAACACCTAGGGCCCCAGCTGTGTGCAAATCCCATCAATATGCTTTCATTAAGGAGCTGGCCAGCAGCTTTCAGGAAATCCCTTGAAGTCAGACTGAAATGCTTCCTCAGCCCCATCTGGCCGAGCCGCTCTCCTGTGCCAGGAGCAGGGGACACCCTGAGAGATGGCGGTTTGTGTCCCTGAGAAGGTGGGCCCAAGGGGCAAGTGGAGGTCGGCAGGGACGACAGGTAAGGCCTAATAATGACCTGGCCCTGGGCAGTTCCCCTGGGCTGTACTGCAAAGGGCTGTGGCGTGAAAAGCACAACTCACTCTACCAGGGGCTCATCAAGGAAAGGCTTGACTGAGGGCAGGTGTCTCAACTGGGTCTTGAAGAATGCACTGGAGTTTTCCAGGGCAAAGTGACTCCCGTCACTGAGGAGCCTTGCCTGGAGGGCAGGGGTCACATCCCACTCCTGCTGCTTTCTGAGCATGCTCGCACCCAGCTCGCCCGAGTTTTCAGTCCTTCTCACACGGGAGAGCAAGGCCTTTATATAAACTTGCTCACATCAAGGCTCCATTCGTGGAGCGAAACAGTGAGCAGGGTCCTGAAGAGAGACCTGCACTCCTGTGTTCATAGCATCACTGTTCGCAACAGGTGAGAGATGGAGGCAGCCGTGTCCCCTGACGGATGAAAGGATAAACGTGGTCCATCTTCACAAGAGAAAACTGCTGCTGTTGTCCAGTCGCTCCGTCGTGTCCGACTCTTTGTGACCCCATGGGCTGCAGCACGCCAGGCCTCCCTGTCCATCACCAACTCCCGGAGTCCACCCAAACTCATGTCCATTGAGTCTGTGATGCCATCCAACCATCTCATCCTCTGTCATCCCCTTCTCCTTCTTCCTTTCCCAGCATCAGCATCTTTTCCAATGAGTCAGCTCTTCGCATCAGGTGGCCAAAGTATTGGAGCTTCAGCCTCAGCATCAGTCCTTCCAGTGAATATTCAGGGTTGATTTCCTTTAGAATTGATTGGTTTGATCTCCTCAAAGTTCAAGGGACTCTCAAGAGTCTTCTTTGGCACCACAATTCAAAAGCATCAATTCTTCGGCACTCAGCCTTCTTTATAGTCCAACTCTCATATCCATACATAACCACTGGAAAAACCACACCTTTGACCACAGGGACCTTTGCCTGCAAAGTAATGTCTCTGCTTTTTAATATGGGGTCTAGGTTTATCATAGCTCTTGAAAGCTATGACGAGAGAACATTACTCAGCCTTAAAAAGGAAGAAAATTGTGACGCAGCTACAACCTGGATGAACCTGAGGACATTACGCTGAGTGAAGTAAGAGAGACAAAAGGAGAGATTCCACGCGATTCCACTCGTAGGACGTCCCTGAAGCTGTCAAGCTCACAGAGACAGGAAGCAGACGGTGCGGCTTGGGGAGGGGACGGGGAGCGGGTTGATGGAGACAGAGTGTCAGTTTGGGGAGATGGAAAGTTCTGAAGACAGAGGCAGGTGACGCTTGTACCATGTGAACGCGTCTAAGGCTACTGAGATGCCCACCTTAACTGCATGGTTAAGACGGTCGAACATTTGCTGTTTTACTTATTTAACCACAGTGAAGAAGGAATTAGGTTTCCCAGGTGGCGCTCGTGGTAAAGAACTCACCTGCCAGTGCAGGAGACGTAAGAGATGTGGGTTCCATCCCTGAGTAGGAAAGATCTCTCGGAGGAGGGCATGGCAACCCACTTCAGTATTCTTGCCTGGAAAATCTCATGGACAGAGGAGCCTGGCAGGCTATAGTCCATGGGGTCACAAGAGAGTTGGACACGACTGAAGTGACTCAGCATGCAAGAGGGAATTAAACAGAAAAAGCCCACTGGGGACATGTGTGTACAGGTGATGGAAGGCGTGCTGTTGTTACACGGCGGTCCCACTGGCGTTCAGCGGGGTGCCATAATCATCTTGGGGGCTCTATCAGCCACTCCCACCCCCATTTCATGGCTCCAACCTGCCCCCCTCCAGGCCCCAGGGGAGACCCGCTCTGGGGTACGTGTGACACGGTACCTGCAGACTCTGCCATAGAGGGGGGTGGTGCCCAGCTCTGACTGGCAGACTCTGCCATAGAGGGGGGTTGTGCCCAGCTCTGACTGCACCAGCTGCGTCCAGGACCCTCCTCTTACTTCCTGTGACTCAAGTTCTCCTTCTGTGACAGGGACGTGTGTCACGCATGCTAAGTCGCTTCAGTCGGGTCCAACTCTTTGTGACACTGTGGACTGTAGCCCCCCAGGCTCCTCTGTCCATGGGATTTTCCAGGCAAGAATCCTGCAGCGGGTTGCCATTCCCTTCTCCAGGGGATCCTCCCGACCCAGGGATGGAACCTGATTTTCTTATGTCTCCTGCATTTGGCAGGCATGTTCTTTACCACGAGCACCACCTGGAAAGCTCGTACGATAGAGATAACCATCCTCAAAGAAGCTGGTGAGGAGCTCTCCCAGCTAAGCACCGAGTGTCTGTGTCTCCCCAGATTCCTACCTTGAAGCCCTAACCCCCAGGGTGACTATGCCTGGAGATGGGTCTTTACGAGGTGATTAGTTTAAATGAGGTTGTGAGGGTGGGGCCCTGATCTGATAGGATTAGCGTCCTTGCAGAAGAGACAGCCAAGGGCTGTTTCTGTCTCTGCACATGGGAGGACACAGCCAAAAGGGGCCAGGCAAACCCAAACCAGGAAGACAGCCTTCCTCTGGAGCCAAGGCGG
This sequence comes from Connochaetes taurinus, assembly GCA_006408615.1. NCBI lineage: Eukaryota > Metazoa > Chordata > Mammalia > Artiodactyla > Bovidae > Connochaetes > Connochaetes taurinus. The sequence goes on from SJXO01002520.1 coordinate 87,366, forward strand.
CCCCTTGGTCTGGGATGTGCAGCCAGGACTGTGAGAGATAAACGTCTGCTGTTTAAGCCGCCCTGTCTGTGGGGCTTCATTACCGCACCTGGAGCTGGACACCCACCTGCGAAGCGCTCAGCACAGCCCCGGACCCGGGGTGCACAGTTGTGGAGGGTGTGGGGCGCGTGCCCGGCTCACTGACCTGGTTGTAGAGGGCGCAGATGTGCAGGGCGGTGTTCCCCGAGGCGTTCTGGGCCCCCATGTCGGCCCCGTAGAAGAGCAGGTGTTCCAGGTGCTGCACGTGGCCGTACCTGCAGGCCTGAAACGAGAGTCCACACCGTGAGTGGAGCCGCCCGGGACACACCTGGCTCCTCCCGAACTGACAGCGCAGCTGGCACAGCTCACAGCCCGCTCCTGCATCTGGCCCAGGCCCCCCAGGACAGACCTCAGGGTGGGGAGCAGGAGAGGGGCTCGTGACGGGACTCAGGATTGTGCTCAGCTGTTCAACAGAGGGGTGGGTCTGCATAGGGGCCACCCATTCCTTTCATTTGGACCCACAGGAGGGGAACCCCAAAGATACCATGGCATGTCTCTGCCCCCTGAACTCAGCGACCGGCCCCAGGAAACGCGAATCACGATGCTCTATGCCTGGCCTTGCTAATCCAAGCCCCCCAGACCCCAGGATGACGCATGAGGATGTCTGTGGGTGTGCAAGGACCTGCTGTGTCCTGGGGAGAGACCCCGCCCACATGACCTGTCCTCCTCCCGGCAGGGACAGCCCCGCTGAGACTTTAACATGAACCCACCATGAAGGGGTGCAAGCAGCAGGGGAGGTGGCCCCACGGCGTGATTTACCCTTTTCCGAGCCCTTCTAGGGCCGACGTGGGATTTATGAGCCAACAAGGTTCTGGGGTCAACCAGATCTGGCTTGGTTTTCCAGAACTTTCACCCTGAGCCTATGTCTTCATGTGCCAACAGAAACCCCGCTCGTTGAGGGGCTCTCATGAGTCACGTGAATATGGGGTCTGAAAAGACCCCCAGTGCTGCTCAGGGTCAGCCAGCCCCCCACCCCCCACAGCAAGCGGGGAGACCTGGCATTCAGACTGCGTAGGGGCGGGGGCGTTCAGCTCCAGGGGGGTCCAGAGGCTGAGGGGGGGTCTCCTGACCCTGGGCAGCAGGTTCTATCCGACTAACCCCACCCCATCCACCAGCACCGTCTGCACACCCAGCAGTGCACAGCGCCGAGGTGCTGAGACCCACTGTCCCTGTGTCGGGGCGACAACGCGGAGACAGGGAGATACGAGAGGCCAGGGAATGGGGGCCTGACCCAGGACTGCGCACATGGAGGGTGGGAGCGCCGGGCACAGAGCAGACAGCTGGCTCGGCCAGGAAGGGCAGCCACGGGGGGTCGGGGTTAGGCTGGCGCTCAGCTCATTAGCCCTGCCTTTCTGATAACTGAGACAGACTGAGCGGAACCTCCACCTCTGTGCCGTGCAAGCGAAGAGCGCCACACCCCACCAATTAACAGACGAGAGAGGACGGGAGGATAGGGGGTCAGTAATCGGATGAGCTCAAAAAAACCCCGAGAAACACCCATGTTCAATCCCGGTGCCGCCGTTTATAGAGCAGACCATCACCAGAGATTAGGTTGCTTCTACCTGCCTGCCCCACCTTCCCTTTTTGTGGCAACAGCACCTGCCTCTTCCTCTGGGGCCCCGACCCCGCTCCCAGAGGCCTGGGGGCCCGCCCCTCCCCACGCCTACAGCACACCCAGAACTTTCGAGCTTCTGGCCACGGGCGTGGGCTGGGGATGCCCAAGTGACTCTCCAGAGCCACGGAGACGGAGAGTGAAACATCTGTCAGAACGAAGGAGAAAATGAAGGTCTCGCTTTCCTCCAGGAGGGTCGGCAAAAAAAGCCACGGAAGCTCAGAGCTGCCGGGGCCACCAGCACAGAGGAAGGGAGAAGTGAGAGCTGAAGGCAGGAGAGAGAAAACAAGACATACACAGACACACACACACAGACACAGAGAGACACACAGACACAAAGACACACACAGACACACACACACGAGACAGACACACACAGTCACAGAGAGACCACAGACACACACAGAGACACACACACACACAGAGACACACACAGTCGCAGAGAGACCACAGACACAGACACAGAGACACACACACACACACACACACACACACAGAGACAGACAGGCACAGAGAGATACAGAAAGGCACACACAGACACACACAGACACATACACAGAGAGACACACACA
>SJXO01002520.1:89995-269912 GCA_006408615.1 Connochaetes taurinus
ATGGTGGTTTCGCTGGTTCAGTCTAAGAGACGATATTTAAACCCACAGGTCTGAATGCAGTCGCTTAGGAAGAGCATTTACAGGGGAGAGAACAGGGGCAGAGCCTTGGGCACCCACCACTTACAGGTGGGACAGAAGAGCAGGAGCTTTCCCGGTGGCTCAGCTGTAAAGAATCCGCCTGCCAACGTAGGTGATGCAGGTTCAGTCCCCGGGTCGGGAAGATGCCCTGGAGAAGGAAATGACAACCCACTCCAGTGTTCTCGTCTGGGAAATCCCATGGACAGAGGAGCCTGGTGGGCTACAGTCCATGGGGTCGCAAAGAGTCAGACATGGCTGGGAGGCTAAACAACAAGCCCCTCTGAGAGGGCCTGGAGTCAGTAACAGGCCAGGAGCAGTGAGCACACTTAATACCCAGACCTTGGGTTCTAAATACCACTCTGGACTCAAAAGAATCGGGACTCCTGACAGAGATGGCTGATTCGAAGGCTGAGGCACGAAAAAACAAGATTAGCTTGGAATTCCGTGCTGAGCCAGAAGGAAAAAGGATGAGGGTGTGTCCACAGGACACATGGGCCATCCTGAAGGGGCTCCCTGGACCTAAAGTGGGGTAACATTAACAGACCTTTTGAAAAAACAGGAATCCACGAAACCACATTACTATAAATATGTGAATAAATAAACAGGAAGAGGAAGCTCCTTCTGATAACAGAAAGCCAACTAATTAGTGTGAGAAGTAAGGATGGGAGTAGGAAAATCTCCATTTAGCAGTTAATTACTTAATTCAGGCAAGAAATACCATGCATGCTAAAAACCAGCAGGTGAGAGGGAGATGGGGAAACAGGCTTTCTCAAATCATCCCTGACTGCGAAGTGAAGAAAAAACTGCGGTGCAGAACCTGGCAGATTCCAGGTGGACGGGGGTCAGAGTGGACATCACCAGTGAGAGCAAATGGTCACCACTGCCCCCGACTGGACCGCCAGAAACACACGTCCCCTCCATGACATTCCTGCAAAAACACCCCTCATCTCACCACCGGGAAACACTGAGCCAGTCCACACCAGGCGACAGCCTCCACACGACCACCCTGCAACCTTCGGAAGAGGCCCCTGAGAGAACCAAGGGAGGACGGATGGACTCTGCCAGGTAGAGGGGTGCCTGCAGGGTCCCAGACTGGACCTTTTCACCGTGCGTGCCAAGTCACTTCCATCGTGTCTGACTCTTCATGACCCTGTGGACTGTAGCCCTCCAGGCTCCTCTGTCCATGGGATTCTCCAGGCAAGAATACTGGAGTGGGTTGCCATGCCCTCCTCCAGGGGATCTTCCCGACCCAGGGATCAACCTGTATCTCTTACATCTCCTGCGTCGGCAAGCCTGTTCTTTACCACGAGCACCATCTGGGAAGCCCCACATCCTTTTACTATATTGGTCGTTACTGGGACAATGGGAAAAACTCAGATGTGGTCTCTAAGTACATAGAATTCTCTGTATTTGCTTCTGCAAACCCTCTTTAAGTTTGAAATTAAAACATTCACTCAATTTTTTAAAAAGAGCAATTAGTACTTGTTTGACAAAAAGACCTCAAAGCTTATTAAAAATGTGTCTTCCCCCAAGATAAGTCGTGCTAACCCTTTGTCCTTCATTTGAAAAGGGTGTTGTACTTTCTGGCCCTTGGGAGACAGATTTAAAGGACAGAGGTCGGAAAGTAACGAGAATGTAAGACAGCACCCCCTGCACTCGTGGAGCTTAACCATTTTCTTCTGAGACGCTTTTTGGAAAATGCATGTGTCTGGGGCTCCACCCCAAAACCACTTCCTGCAAATCTCCGGGGCAGGTGCATTTGCAGGACACTCCCCACAGAAGCTGGGATCTGGGATTCCCTCACTTATGCTGAGCGCCCCCCTGCCCCCATCACTAGCCAAACCCATGATTCGTGTGAATGAGGAAAAAAAGACTGCTCCTTCCTCCAGGCACGGCACTGCCACCTGCTGGACACCTGCTGTGATACAGCCAGAAGCCTAAATCTACAGCAAGTGGAACAGCGCCCCCTGGGGCTGTGCGGGGCAACCAGAGCAACCAGAGCTGATCGCACTGCAAACGCTTCTGCTTGGCTCTGTGCCACAGCAATCCAAGCCCACGCCACACTTAGGCCTTTCTCCTACAGCGTGTGCTTCATCAGACAAGCTGGACATACGACAGCGGAACCGTCAGCGTGCAACACCCACACAGACCCAGACCCACACCCTGCTGTGAGTGCCATCAGGGAACGTCCAGGGGGCCTGTCCCATTGCTGTGGGCTCAGGGGAAGCACCAAGGACGTGGAGCCCAGGTCTGAGGGTGAGCAGGTGTTAGCCCAGTGAAGAAGAGGGACAGGAGGGAGGAGTGGCCCAAACCTGTAACTTCCTTAAGGCGAGAGCTTCTCATTTGAAAATGATAAATAATAAACAGCAACCAATAACAAATTAAGACCGAAAGGTAAACATCCTTAAGGAAATTGTTGCAGGAAATCACATGAGATCTGTGTGAAGGCCTGTGAGCAAATGGGTTAGGTGCTCTCTGTCGAGTATCACTCCTTACAGACAAAACCAGAGGGCCAGAGGACACGGTGCGGATGTTTCCGGGCATAGCCAGATGATGGTGGGGATAGTGGGGGCGTGTTCAGATGATAATGATGGTGATGGGGCGTGGCCAGGCGATAATGATATGATGCTGGGGGCGTGGCCAGGGCTTATTGAGCACTTACTAGATCCCAGGCACTATGGGAAATGTGTCATTTTACCGTCTCAAGAGCTCTATGAATTGTTACTGAGCCAACTTTAGAGATTTAGCAAAGAAGTTCAGAGAGGCTAAACCACTTGCTCAGGTGGCCCAGGCCATGCTGAGGGGGATCTGCAATCCCAGCCCAGAATAAACTGTACTGACAGCTCAAGGAAGAAATCTCACATCTCCCAAATAGAATCAGACAGAATCAGGGAAGGAGGAAGAGAGTGAGATGCCCCATGTGGGCCAGTCTTGTGGGCACAGCTGCTCGTGAAGGTGTGTGTTAAGACGAGACTCCTTCACCAAGCAGCTGTCCTCTCACTGGGCCCCCAGCCTCACCAGTAACACATTCTCGAGTCCTGAGATAGCCAACCCCCATCCCTCAGGTCACAGCAAGATGGCTGGCGCTGCGCTGGTGGACGTGAAAGTACTGATACTTAGCAACTAAGACTGCACTGAACTTTGGGCTGGCGGCTCAGGTGCCAAGGAATCCACCTGCAGTGCAGGAGACCCAGGTTTGATCCCTGGGTCGGGAAGATCCCTTGGAGAGGGAATGGCAACCCACTCCAGTATGCTTGCCTGGAGAATTGCATGGACAGGGGAGCCTGGTGGGTTGCAAAGAGTCGGACACAACTGAGCAACTAAACTGCACTGAAACCCCCTAACCCGACCCACCAATTGCCTAGGCCATGGGAATGTATTGGGGTGGTTTTTACTTCTTTATGATTCTTCATATTTTCAAANTGCAGGAGACCCAGGTTTGATCCCTGGGTCGGGAAGAACCCTTGGAGAGGGAATGGCAACCCACTCCAGTATGCTTGCCTGGAGAATTGCATGGACAGGGGAGCCTGGTGGGTTGCAAAGAGTCGGACACAACTGAGCAACTAAACTGCACTGAAACCCCCTAACCCGACCCACCAATTGCCTAGGCCATGGGAATGTATTGGGGTGGTTTTTACTTCTTTATGATTCTTCATATTTTCAAAGAATTCTATGTTGAGCAGGTACTTCTTCAGTAATGAAAAAAATTAACGTGAGTGCAAGTTTAAAGGTTTGCAGACATGTCAAAAACGTGTGCGCTTCCAAAGTCAGCCTGCAGGGGGCGTGTGTTCCCAGTCGCGAGGCCGGGGGGCTGGATCTGAAGGCCTCACTTTGCAGATAATCGTCAGCCTCCGGTCACGCGCAGGCAACCGAGCCGCAGGAAGCATCTGCGAGCAGGCGGCAAGGAGCCGTCGGGTGCCACGCAGAGGGGGCTGACGCAGACCCCAGCACCCCATGGGGCTTCTCCAAGAATCTGGGCGATGCAAACCCGCCTGCCCTCGACTTCCTTCTGCTACCAGGACGCTGTCGCTGGAGGGGGGCTTCGTCCGGGAGCCCTGGAGGCCGCACACAGCACCAGGCTTCCAGTGCGGGGCGCTGGGAACCTCGGGCAGGTCACCCACCCTCTCTGGGCCCGGCTAACTCGGAGCCCAGCAGGTGTCTGCCAGGGTTGCGGGAAGGGTGTGAAAAGATGGGGAGGACAGCGTTTGCTGGGTGAACGGGACCCTCCCTGCCCGAGGATGATCATCGGGGAGGGAGGGCCGCACAGCGCTGAGTTCCTTGCTCAAGCCCCCTGCGCGACCCCTGCTGAAGGTCACGGCTCCGCGGAAGCCAGCAGCTCCAATAAAGCAGGTGCTTCCGCAGGACTCTCGTGAAAAAGCAAGCCGCCGCCGGAGGACGGTGTAGGGGCCCTGACGGATGACGCGGGAGCTGGATGTGAGGCCGGGGTTAATGCCTCTGCCTTCCAAACGCACTGCTGGGGGCAGGGCTGCAAACCCCCGAGGCTGGGTGGCCTCTGGTGCCAGATGCTCGGAATCCACGCAGGGGCTCTCAGGGGCCACAAGTGTGGGAGGCAACACCACAGAAGTGAACCCCCACGCCCCCAGCATACACGGTCACCCTCCCTCCAGCGGGGGCAGCCCTCCCAGGAGACAAGCGAGCTTGCCCCGACCGTCCCCTTCCTTGGGCTCAGGGTGAGGCCGCCCCAGCCAGGGATGAGGCGGGAGGGGAGAGGGAGGCGGGAGGCGGAGCCAGCCTGCGGCAGGATCCGAGCTCAGTGCCCTCTCCGGTTCCAGGTGTCTGATGCTCTGGCATGGGGAGTCTTGTGGGCACTGGAGGGGCTGCCCTGCCAGGGAGAGCTGATTCCTAGAAACGGACAAGGATGCAGCCAGGAGCACAAATACACAGCCGCCATGCAGAGTCCTCACCGGCCCTCCTCCATGGGGCTCTCACGCTCCGGGCCCCTCACCCTGCCCTAACCACCCAAGGAGGGTCCCAGACAGCCGGGGCAGCCCCTGCCCCCCCAGGGCCACTGGGGTCCCTCAACCCGCTCGTCTGGCCTCACCCGTTCCTTCCCTTGAAAACCACAGTAAAGGCTCTGTCCACAGGCCCCCCTGCCCTCCCTGCATGGTGGTGCTTGGCAGGCTGTGTCCCTCATCTAAGGTCTGTGAGTGACAACCATCTTTCACGGGCAGCCATGTCCCGATGGGCTGGCCTCACCAGACCTGAACAGGAGAAAAAGTTACTTTCATGAGGCGGGAGGAGCTTGAGGAGCAGATGCCCAGCACATGGACATAGAGGGTCCCTGGGGAGTCTTCCAAAACACGCCGATAAAACTCCATCTGTGCCAGGGAAGGCCTGAGGTCTGTCCCACCCCCCAGGGCACCGGTCCTGCCACCCCGGGGACACAGACTCTGCCCCAGTGTCGTGACTGCTCAGGGCGAACGCGCCCTCCTGCATCCCTTGCTAATCCCACACTTAAGGGCGTTATATTCTGAATGCACATTTTTGGAGTTCAAAAAGAAAACTCTGCAAGACAACCGAAACAATGATGTGTAAAGGATGAGTAAATCCTGGGAGAAAAAGCACGCAGGTGTTTTCCGGTAGGACGGTCTAGTTCCCAGGTCGTATGTGCATTTGGCCCCTGTCACGTCCTGGGGTAGCCCAGGCGACAAAGGAAGTCTGTTCCGCGGACGCTCCTCTCTGTGATGGGTGGACTGCTCTCGGATGCATCACTGAAAGGAGCATCACCCATGGGGCTGACCTTGTCCAGTTCCTCCTTTGTACGGGCCAGGGGGCCGGGCTGGGGGCCGGGCCAGGGGCTGGGCCTGGGGGCGCCAGGCCTGGGGGGCACCCCGCTTGACCCTGTCTCCTCGGACTCACAGCTCAGCCCGGTGCCTTGGGCCAGCGGCTGTTCGGAGGCCCGGAGGGTCACGAGGAGGACAGGGCGCTCTGTCCTCGGTGACGGTGCCCCCATCACTCGGCCCTGCACTTCCTCCTTCCTCGCAGGTCACCGGGGGGCGGAATGGCCCCCAACGCTGCCCTGCCGACAGGGCTGGGGCCCCCTTGGGAGCTGCTGGCAGAGCCTGAAACTGTCCCCTTTCACATTCTCAGCAAAGTCCGGGTGTGATGATGACGGGCTCGGACTTTTAATGGTCGGCAGGAAGCGGAGGGGGCTTCCCCAGTGGGGCAGCGATAGAGAATCCGCCTGCCAATGCAAAAGGCGCAGGAGGACGCAGGTTCAAGCCCTGGGTCAGGAAGATGCCCTGGAGAAGGACACGGCAACCCCTTCCAGTGTTCCTGCCTGGGAAACGCGACAGACAGAGGAACCTGGCGGGCTACGGTCCATGGGGGTCACAAAGAGTCGGACATGAGTGAGCATGCACGCACACACAAAGCTGAGGGCCGAGGGCAGCTACGAGCCGAGATGAGCAGACAGACAGAGTGCCGCCCGTGCCTGGGGGACCGCTGGCCTGCCCCAGCCTGGCCACGGCAGGAACCCTCCCAGGGAGATGTGAAGCACGGCCGGGCAGACGTGTGTGTGCGAGTGAGCATGTGAGGATCTGTGATCTTTGCTCACATCTATCTGCCTCACCGGCCCCGCCACATGGACCTAAGACCCACAGGATGGGGCGTTACTATCCACTGCTGGGCTCGGTGTCCAGGACACTGAGCAGGCCTGGCAGGTATGAGACAGGAGGTGACACCCATGCCGGGGTTTTGGTGGGGGAGGGCAGTCTGCGGTGTGGCTGCAGAGCCAGGGCCCTGGGCTCAGGGGCTCACGGTGGCTGCCTGGCACCCGAACGCCATGGCCCGGGAGTGGTTACGGAAAACTCCAATTCCGCGACAGTCAGGGTCTAGGTCCCAGGCGCGTTGGGCTCTCCAGCATCTGTCTGCTTCACTGAGTTAAAGGAGGCAGACCCCCAGAGCACAATCCTCTCCTAGGGGGCCAGGCGTCCTGCAACCGGCAAGGCCCCCAGCCACGGCGTCCAGAGCCTCGGCTTGCCCCTCAGCTCCGCCCATTGCCCCGGCCTCCCAGGCCCCTCCCTCCGCCATAATTGACCCTCCGGCCACCAAGAGACACACGTGCCTCCTCCAGGGGCGAGCGCGTCACACGACAGGACCCACGGCTCCCCTGAGAACGTGGTGTTTTCAAGGGACGAATCCAAACTCAAAAGAGACAACAGCTCAGGAGGCGGTGTCTGCTGAGGGGGTCTCGGACGTGGTCTTCCCTCCCTCCCTGCCATCCGTTCCCACCTCCTGGGGGATGTGACCCCAGGCGTCCCTCGTCGGGAGGCCCACATCCTCACTTCACCTCCTCCAGGCCCGGGAAGCCTCCAGCACAGGGGTGCCTGAGGGCAGCCCACCCCACCTGCCCAGGCCTGCTGCGCCCACTGGGAGCTCTAGTGCCAGGACTATAGCCTCCAGCCCGAAGGGCAGGTGCCCAGTGACAACACTGCCAGGGGAGGGGTGACTCTTTCTGGAACCTTCCGCGGTGAAGCCCTGGAGACCCAGAGTCGGTCACTGGCGAGGTCCATGCTGGGTCCCCCCACCCACGTCCCTCATGTCCCCTGAGCAGCTCAGCCCCCCTCCTGCCCCCGCCCAGAAAAATGCCATCCACAGCCCAGCGTCACTGCGGACAATCGTGGCCCTCGGCTCCTACGGACTCTGCAAACACAGCAACGTGGGTTTCGGGGTTGTTCACAGCCTTGCTGGGGGAGCTGGGGGGCCCAGGGCGTGACATTCCCGGCAGAAGCAACTGCTTCGGCCAAGAGGGCAAAGAAGGAAGGCGGGACCTTTCTGGAAAACACTGGCTCTTGCCCGCGTTCCATCCTTTCTACTGCCTGAGGGTGTGGGAGGCCCTGCTGAGCCCACTTCACAGATGAGCAAACAGAGGCCTGGTGAGCAGGGTCGCAGAGGCCCGCCACCCCCGGCTCACACCACAGGAGGGAATCGGGTGCTCCTCCAGACTGAGTGGATGCGCCAGAACTGAACGCTAGGCTCGCCAGGCTGGGGCGGGCCCACCTCTGCACCTCCGCACCCCTCTGCCCGCAGTGGGTGTGTGCGTCAACCTGCTGAGATGGGCAGGTATGTAAGGCGAGGGTGTCGAAGGGAAAGACAGGTAGCCCGAGAAGCAGTCAAAGTCACTGCAATGTACAGGCCGAGCGTGAGAACATCAGAGCCTCTTTCCGGACCTCCTGGCTGGATATCCCTGCCCCTCTCTCCCAAACCCCTCCATCCGCGCGGAGGCCCTCACTTCCAGCCCTGCGCCACCGGGCTCTGATTGGCTGGCTCTGGAGGGACTCAGCCAATGGGAGGGCGGGAGGATGGAGAGGCAGGTACCTCTTCTGCGCATCCTCCGTGACTCTGCCCAGCTCTCGGTGCCCTCCTCTGCGGGCAAAAACAGTCTCCTCTCTGTGCCCTCTGTCCACTAAAGACGCTTCATCGGAGCCACGAGGTGGGTTCTGTTTCTGCCACGACCACAGCCGACACTCCCCCAGCCCCGCTACTGCAGGGGGATCTCGGAAACGTGTGCCTCGTGCAAGGACATCGGGCCCTTCGCCGGGTCACCCGCGCTCAGAAAGCCCCTGGTCCCAGGCTCTATAGGGAGCCCGGGCTGGGGGACACCTGGAGCACCCATGGCTCCTATGGAGGGGCGCTCGTCCAGCACCCCAGTCCCGCCCACCGGCTGGCAGGTGAGGGCAGCCCCGCGCACCTGGTGGATTTCGTGCCAGCCATTCTCGTCTTTGCAGCTCACGGCCGCGTGCTCGTGGAGCAGCAGCTCACAGCAGCAGGGGTCGCCCCCAACCACCGCCGTATGATACAGCGGGGTCAGGCCGTAGCTGTCCTTGTAATCCGGGGATGCGCCAAGCTCTAAAAGGGTCTGAAAAAAAAAAAAACAACACACCAAACGTGAGGTCACTGATCTCATGGCCCCTTCTGCAGGAGCGAATCAATGAAGAAGGAAGAGGAGGGTCATGCTCCCCACTTCCAGGCCAAGGTGACCATTAGCCCCGGGTTTCTGTACTTTTCCTGGCGTCCTGGAACTGAAATAGCACCCGGTGCCAGGCACACACACACGCTTACACACCCGGGGGATGGAGGCATTCTGCACAGGTGACCCTCGGGCACTACCTGCTGCCCGGCTGACCCCTGTGGACCAGTGGAGAGTAAGGGGGGAGATGACATTTGCAGGGAAGAGCTGTACCGTTGAATAAAGGTACAGTGTAAACCATCTCTGTGCGCGTCCTGCAGGGGGCGAAATGAGCCAGAGTCGTCATAAACACTTGATTTCCAAGGAAGCCAGCTGAACAAGGGCAGCTGCTATGAAGTTAAGAAATCTGCTTTATAGAAGAGCACCATCTGTGGGTCCTCTGCCCCCAGCAGTGGGTCCCCTCTCCTCCTCGCCCTGACAAAGAAAAAGGGCCGGGGGCCTGAGCCCCGCTGTCCTGCGCTCCACGGCATGGCATAGAGCCTGGGCTGGAAGAGCGTGCCTGAATAACAGTGTGGGGAGTGATGGGGCTCAGGCCCACCCCCTGCCCCCCAGCATCGGCTCCCAGTGTCTATGGAGGGAGGTGGGTTTGAGCTGAAAATACAAGCCCTTCGGCTGAAACAGAAGGTAAAGATCACTTTTTGTGATCAGCTTGCTCTTCCAAGCTGCAGTGGGAACAACTTTGGGGTCACCCTGGGGTGGCTGTTGTGGGGCAGGAAGGGGTTCAGGGCAGACGCAGGGGGTCAGGTGAGGGGGCATCCCCGTGTGAGATGGGCCCTGTGCTACCTTCAGGGCCAGCAGGTTCCTGGTGCGGGCGGCTTTGTGCAGGGCTGTCATCCCATCCTTGGCGCGGAAGTCTAGGTGGGCCCCGCCATTCCGGAGGGCCTTGATCATCTCTGCGGGGTCGTCCAGCTGAGCAGCCAAGGTCAGGGGAGTCTCTAGGGGCCCAAACACACATGCGCTAGAACCAGCCAAGTCAGATCATCCCCACGGCCAAGTTCAAACATCCTAAAGAGCTCAACAAACTGACACCCCAGAGTAACACTGCCTCCACCCACCTGCTGACCCCAAGCGTCTATGCAGTTCCAGCCTGGCTCTGGCAACCCTAGAGGCGATGGCGGTGACTCTCAGGGTCACGTGCAAACCAAAATGGGAGCAGAGGCAACATTCAACGTCATCGCTTCGTGGGCCCTGAGTCCAAGAAGCAGCCTCTGCGCTCGGCACAGAGAATCCCACAGCCCCAGCTGATGCCTCCCTACAGGAGGAACCATAGGTCAGGCAGGGCTGCAGGTAAAGATGCAAAGGAAGGGACTTCCCTGGAGGTCCAGTGGTTAAGACTTCACGCTTCTACTGTTGGGGTCACGGGCTCAATCATTGGTCGGGGAACTAAGATCCCACATGAGGCAGGGTGCAGCCAGAAAGTAAAACATAAATAAATAAAAACAAAATTAAAAGACTGGAAAGGCAGACGCCCGCCTTTCTCATGTCAGTTTCACGACATCTACAGGCACCTTAGGAGTCCAGGGGTTGAGCTGAAGGGAAACAAATGTGGGTTAAGACACAGGCTCACGCCCCCCAGGCGTCTCCACTGAGCCAGCACAGAGACCTCGACCGTCATCATGATAGGAGGGGACCAACACAAAGAAGGACCCATCTACAAAAGCCCGGGGACAGAAGGCTGAAGTCTGCCTGCGTGGGGACAAGGGTCAGGAAGGGGCCCCACACTGGGCAGGTGGGCCAGTCTGCAGGGGGCTGTGGCTGAGGATGAGTCTTTGTCATCAGACGGCTCTGCTCAGCATCCCTCAAGTTCCCGCCATCACCCCTGTTGAACAGACTGCATGACTGATGTGGCTAATTTGAGAGGCTCTTAAGTTACAGTAAAGGTCAAAGAGTAATACGACAACAGGCAGGTTCCCCTGAAACACTGATAGTTAATAATGAGTCGTTCTAGCCTCGAGCAAGTTTGCAGAGTAAGAGAAGTGGGTTATCACCCAGGGCGCAGAATTCCCTTCAGACCACCTGTCACTGTCACAGCACGCGGTACCCTGAGAAAAGGCACCTTCATCACAAATTCAGATTGACAACTCCCTTCTATTTGTAATTCCGACATTGATCTATCCGCACATGGGGGGGATAGATCGATAGTTTGGGGGCTTTTAAAATGCACTGCTGGAATCCCTCTGTGCCTTGATTTTTCATGGTGAGACCCATGGGTTTAACCTCCTCCTTGTAACTTGTCTGCAGCAGGCAGACACACCCCAGAGTGTGTGGACACACAACTTATGTGTTGTCTTCCGAGGGAAATGGTATGACGCTCACAAATGCCACAGACGCATCCTTGCTGTAAATGGACCAGAGTCACCCTCTCAAGCAGAGATATTTAAACGAAGGAGTTTTCTGGGACAACTAAAGGACCGAGGCGACAGTGAGGACATTCCCTACACAAAAAACATCAGCAAGGCAAGAAAGTCAGGACTTGGAGAGGGTGTTGTGGATGGGATCACGGGCAGCGGTGTGGATACAGGGCCGACGGGCAGAGAGAAAGAGACTCAGAGAGAGGCCCCCGGCCACCCGAAACGGGCGAGGGAGGGCCAGGCCCCCGCTGCCTCACCCCAGCCATGCCCGGCAGAGATAGGACGCCGCAGGGGGTTGTGGGTGGCCGGGGAAGGGCGTCGGGATGGGGTTGTCAGGAGCCGCCGGCAGCCACCCTCCAAAGTCAAGCCTCTTCAGCAGCTGCTCGTGATGAGTGCACATCCGTGCTGACAGAGCCCAGGGCAAGGCCAACCTTCCAAACGATTCGGGCTTTCCTTTCTTATTGACGGTCTGCACTTGGCCGACGCCAAAGCCAGGCGGTCCAAAGGAGAAAGCTTTTGTTTCTACAGCGCTGTTTTCACAGCTGACAACCTCAATGTCACTTTACACAGAGAACACTGTCTAAGAGTGAGGTGCTGGCAAATGGTGACATCCCAAATTACAGAGCCCTCTGTGGGGCCAGCGCTGGGCGCGCAGGCAGGTGGAGGGGAGCAGACACCCCATCAGGGGCTGTGTGCCTCCTGCACAAGACGGAACCTCAGCCCTTGGACGCCATTCAGGGACATTGTTGGGACACGTGGCTGTGTCCTAAGAATTTCAGAGGCCCTCGCCGACCGACACCGCAGACTCGGCACGCTCAGACCCAGCCAGGACCCAACCTGGCGAGGTCAGAAGAGCCCCCAGCTTAGACTCCCGTTCCGGAAGGGGGCGTCCAGTGAGACCCCACGTGGGCGGATGGGAGCAGCAAGTAGGGTCTCGTCACCAGCTCACTCATGCGGCCCTTACTGGACTACACTGTCTATAACCGCGTATTGTGATCCCGCCTCTGGCACACTTGGGAATGGCAATCAACTGGCACCCTAGTTCTTTGAAAATGTTTCTGCTTTGGCGTTTTGAAATTTTCTAAGTTTTAAAAAATGCACTGGAACCTCCATGAATATAACCTCACAGGGGACCAGTCTCTCATCTTTGGAGGTGACTTTGAAGACAGCATCCCCTCTAAACCTACAAACTGCCTGATGGGATTCTGGCTCCAGGAATGACTGGGACATGCTTTGAAAGGCAGGTTCTGGGCCGTGAGCATGGGAAGTGCCTACAAGCCCAGGAGGAGGACACCAACTACAGGGCTTCCAGTCCGTCTGGAGGTGGGGTGAGGCCCGGCGGGTGGAAGGCAGGCGGCAGGACGCTGTGCAGGCACGGGACAGCTGCCAACCCCCGCAGCTGGGAGTGTGCACCAGCCCCGGTTCAGGGGGCACAGCCAGGACCTCAGAAGGATGGGAGCCTGGTGAGAACCTCCCACAGGGGCAGCGCCGCCCAGCTCTGCTCCCCAAAAGCCTGGGCAGCCTTCAGCATGTGTCCCAAACCTTCTGGGCCTCAGTTTCCACACCTATGTTACTGCTGTTTAGTCACCAAGTTATGTCTGACTCTTGGCCATCCCAAGGGCTGTAGCCCGCCAGGGTCCTCTGTCAATGGGATTTCCCAGGCCAGAATACTGGAATGGGTTGCCATTTCCTCCTCCAGGGGATCTTCCTAACCCAGGGATCAAACCTGCATCTCCTGGTTGGCAGGCAGATTCTTTACCAGTGAGCCACCTGGGATGCCCTCCTACACAGATACGATGGGAATCACAGTAGGACCAGCACCTCGTGGGGCTCTGGGAGGATCAGATGCCACAGCTGATGCTAGGGCAGTGCTTGGCCCACAGTCAGAGTTTCTCCAGGGGATTTGGCTAGAAAGCGTTTTATTTTCTTTATTATTGTTTGACAAACATAGACAGCATATTAAAAGCAGAGACATTACTTTGCCAACAAAGGTCCGTCTAGTCAAAGCTATGGTTTTTCCAGTAGTCAGGTATGGATGTGAGTGGGACCATAATGAAGGCTGAGCACCAAAGAACTGATACTTTCAAACTGTGGTGTTGGAGAAGACTCTTGCAAGTCCCTTGGACTGCAAGGAGATTAAACCAGTCAATCCTAAAGGAAATCAACCCTGAATATTCATTGAAGGGACTGATGCTGAAGCTGAAGCTCCAGTACTTTGGCCACCTGATGGGAAGAGCCAGCTCATTGGAAAAGACCCTGATGCTGGGAAAGATTGAAGGCAGGAGGAGAAGGGGACGACAGAGGGTGAGATGGTTGGATGGCATCACCGACTCAATAGACATGACTTTGAGCAAACTCTGGGAGGTGGTGAAGGACAGGGAAGCCTGGCACGCTGCAAGCCTGGCATGCTGAAGGACAGGGAAGCCTGGCAAAGAGTTGGACACGACTGAGCAACTGAACAACACTGGGTTTTTTTCAGTATTTTTTTAAAACCTGTGCAATGCCTTTGTTATTATATAAACATAAAAGTAATTTCTAAAATGAACCATGAAGCCAATGCTTATTCCCACGTCCCCCCGCCCCCTGGACAGGCACAAAGCCCACGAGAATATCTTTCCTTTCTCAGCGAGAGACAGTCATGGTGTCCCAGGACACAGACCAAGTAAGTGATCCGCCCTGTGTGGGGACAGCAGCTGCCCCGGGGGGAGGACCAGGTGTGTCTCCTCGAACTCCCACAGGACAGATGGCTACACAGACAGGCAGGGAGGTGGGTGCATGGGTAGGTGGGTACACCTGAGGGTGGGAGGGAGGGATGGATGGGTAAAGCAAAGTGCCGGCCGGCGGTACACAGACAGAGATGCCACACACATGCACGGCTAAGAATGAGCTGAACAGAACAACAGGGGACTCGTATTTGGTCGCAAGGTAGACTGAGGGAACATAAACCATGCACTCAATCTACCTCTGTAAATAACTAACCCATCACTGGATGTAAAACCCATTACTGAGTGACTCCTAATTGAGAGATCACGCCCACCTCATTCCACGGCCCGTTTGCCTCGCGCAGTTCAACAGAGGCCAGCAAAGCCTGACCTTGCGGTGGAGCCACTGAGTTCCAGCCTGGGCTCGGCTATGACTGTGACAGAAACCTTGACCCCTAAAGGCCGTGGGTTCCCCGTCTGTTTTGCAAAGCTCCGCCCACGCGAAGGGCCACAGGAAGTCATGGCTTTGAACATGCTTCACCTGAGTGGGCAGTGACAGAACAGGCAAGAATCACAGTACCAGTTTAACCTGGAAATTGAGTCCCCAAAACACTCCCAAGAGGGACAGTATTCCACTGGACTCGGGGCTTCTGCCTTCGCTCACATTCATACAACCTCACTTTCCTAAAACAATGCATTTGGTTAAAACTCGCATCTCTAAAACACAACACATCCCTTCTAAGACTCGCTGAAATTTTGCCACCCAAATGCAGAACTGCAGACAATGACCCAGGACACCTTCCCATCTGAAACTGTGGCTGCCAAACCCGGGGAGAAGTAGCATAGAATGTTCTAGAAGTCCCTACAATGCAGGTGTCTCCTTGGAAGGGGAGACCTGAGAAACTCATACAATCAAAAAAGCAGAGAGTTGGGGGCAACACTCCTGGTCTTACCCTTCTGCCCGTTATCTCTCCTCCATGTCAGCAAAACTCTGACACGGCCCCAAAAGTCACAGCATCACAGGGGGACATGTCCACATTTCCATGATGAATCCAGGGACCTCAGCGACTCCTCAAAACTCCCCAGGACCAGCGAGAGGAAACGTGGGCTTGAGGGAGCCCTCGCCCATCACCGAGAGCAATGGTTCTCAGACTTTGGCAGGCCTGCGAGTCACTCAGAAGGCTCGTTAATACAAAAGGTACTGGCTCCACTCCCAGAAACGGTGCAATGGGACTGAAGGGCTGAGAAACCGCAGCTCTAGGAGTGACTCTTGTGGGCCAAGGGCACGCTCTGCTGGAGGACACGGCTTCCCAGACTCGGCCACACAGCGACAGCATGGGTTCCCAGCTCAGACACGAACGCAACCACTGTGGTGCGTGACCCAAGAATTAGGGTGGTACAGCCTCCCCGAGCGGGTGGTAGAGGGTGGTACAGCCTCCCCAAGAGGTGGTACAGCCTCCCCGAGCGGGTGGTACAGCCTCGCCGAGCAGGTGGTACAGCCTCCCCGAGAGGGTGGTACAGCCTCCCCAAGCGGGTGGTACAGCCTCGCCGAGCAGGTGGTACAGCCTCCCCGAGCGGGTGGTACAGCCTTCCCAAGTGCCTTTTAGCCTGCAGCTGAGACTGAGACCCTCTGCTCTGAACTCCTGCTAACCGCCAAGCACTGGAGGCAACCAAAATGTCCTTCGGGAAGTGGACAGGATAAACAAAACTGGAAAATCTGTACAGCGAATTACTATTTAGTGACTAAAAAGAAAAGTGTATCAAGTCCTAAAAAGATACAGCTCAATCTTATATGCGTGTTGCTAAGCAAAAGGAGCCAGTCTGAAAAAGCTACGTGTTGCATGATTCCAATTACAAGACATTCGGGAAAAGTCAAAACTATGAGGATGCTAAACCAATCAGTGGTTGCCAGGGGTTCTAAACAGAGGCAGGACTGAACAGGCAAAAAGCGCAGGGGATTTTTTTTTTAAGTTGCAAACCCATTCTGTATGATTCTTTAATGGTGAATACGAGAATCAAACATCTGTCAAAACCATAAACTCTACAAAGTGGGATGCTCAAGGTATGCAAATTTTTAAAATAAAGCTTAAAAGTTCATTTAGGAGATGTGGGATCCCAGGATGGAACGCAGACTGACAAAAGAGTCTAGTTGTATTAAAAACGTAAAAAGCAACATCACCGGAGGAGCAGGGGGAATAAACTGCCGACCTTGGGTGACTGGGGGAGTGAGCAAAGGCAAAAAGAACGTCGCACAAGCGCTGTTCTCCAGTGGATGGAGCTGTCTTCCATTGTGGGGTGCTGGTCAACAACCTGGGATCCACTACATCTCTACTCTGGGAAAGAGCAGTTTAACACACAGACGGCTGAGAACAGAGCCAGGGTTCTCACCACCTGCACGGGCTTTACAGAAAAGCAAGGGGTGGGGACTAGAACAATCCTTATGGTGAGTGATGAGGACTGGGGACGTCAGTGTGAATTCAGGGTTGGTTTACTCTAGACTCAGATGGGTATGTGGAAGCCAACCTGTATCTATTCACGAACAAGTGCACACACATGTATCTGCTTGCTCCTTCCTCTGAGAAAGCGCACAAGCAACGACTCCCCAGAGGCGATGAGCACACGCAGCGCCCAGATCTTGGTCTCTAAGACCACCCTCCCAGGACTGCTAACGGCACAGCAGATTGCGTGGCTAGAGCAGGAAACACACAGGATGAGCCTGGAGCACCTTCTGGTGCCCAGGAGCAAGAAAGGGGCGTGAGGAGAAGACGAAGAAGGAGAAGGAAGAGGAGGGGGGCGGGGCAGGAGGGGGGAGGAGGAGGAGAAGAAGAATCCACGCTGACACGGGAGCCAAACGCAGGAGCCCCCAGCGGTCAAGGCTGGAGCCATCCGAACAGCAAAATATATAAAGTAGCATTGTGCGTGCGTGTGTGCTAAGTTGCTTCCGTCATGTCTGACTCTTTGCAACCCCATGGACCTCCAGGCTCCTCAGGGGTTGTCCAGGCAAGAACACTGGAGTGGGTTGCCATGCCCTCCTCCAGGGGCCCTTCCCAACCCAGGGATCGGACCCACATCTCTCACATCTCCTGCACTGGCAGGCGGGTTCTTTAGCCAATGCACCACCAGGGACGCCCAAGTGGTATTGTATTATAACTCAAATTATAAATTAAATATCCTTGCGTCCACACTGGTAAAAATAAATGAATGGGAGAGAGGAGACAAATTTCATCTGCTGAAGAATTCCATACCCAGCCAGGGGAGCAAGGGCCACATCCCGGTGACGAGTGTGCCCTTGATACAATGTGATGAGATGTGGTCTGCCTCTGCGATCTTCCTCCCAAACCTTCATGCCCCCGTCTAATCATGACCCAAACGTCAGACAAACCTCAACAGAGGGACATGCACAAAACACCTGACCGGTTCTCAAAGGTCATCGAAAACAAGGAAAGCCCTGCAAAGCGTCATAAGCAAGGGGGCCTACAGAGACAGGAGGAAAGGCTGTCATGAGGGACCCGGAAACGGAAGGAGGACATTCAGTAACTACCAAGGAAAGACGAGCAACGTACGGTCTCCAGACCACCTACAGTCCTTTCTGAAACACGGCAGGTTGCAAACAGAAAAAGTCGGCAAG
This sequence comes from Connochaetes taurinus, assembly GCA_006408615.1. NCBI lineage: Eukaryota > Metazoa > Chordata > Mammalia > Artiodactyla > Bovidae > Connochaetes > Connochaetes taurinus. Next base: position 107,747 of record SJXO01002520.1, read on the forward strand.
GTTCGCATGTGCCGTTGCAGCTCTCCCCAAACGCAGGTCTCTCTGAACCAGAAACCACACCTGGCAAGCCACACGCATCCAGATGCCATCGGGGTCATGGCTCGGTGGCCCTCAAGCAGCCTCCATTGGCCCCGGTACCTGCTGCATCTCGGACCCTCTGCGGACTGGTGTTTACGAGGTCCCAGGACTGAGTCCTCAAGGTGTTGTTACTGCTGGGGAATTTCACTGGACTCATTCAGGGGCAAGGACAAGACAGCAGCATATAGACCGAAGGGCCACCATCATTAAATCAGGAACCACTTCCCGAGGCACCTTCTAATTGGGCCGTGCGGGAGCTGGGCAGGGGCGCGTGGCAGCGCCGGGCATGTTTTGGCCCAGATGATGAGCTACCACCGCCTGGAAGCTAATGTCATCACTGGAGCTCAGAAATGAGGCCAGGACTCACCGCGGGGGCTCTGCAAAACCAGCCCAATCAACGCATATTCAATTTGTACTTCTCATCAAGATTCTTCCAGGGCTGAAAGACATTTCTAGCTTTATTACGGCCCTGTCTTCGCTGTGCCTGGGCTAACTTTCAAGTTTGGGAAGACAGCACAAAATAAAAGCCCTAAGTTTTGCTCCAGCTGTTAGTTTCACTTCCTTTTCAGGGCTCGAAACACCATCCCTCTCTTCCCAGAGGTTCCCACCAAAGCAGATGAGCCAAGATCCCACTGGATGAGTCTGGCTACTCTCACTGTTACCTAATCAAATTTCCATCCGAATGGGGACTAGACGGTCGGAATAACCCAGGCTGCTTCGTTTTAATTGACAGGCTGCTCCTCCGGGATTTAATTATCTCTGGTGCGTCCCTTAGTCCAGAAGTGCCGTTTTGCCCCGCGCGGGCCCCCACGCCCAGCCCGGGGGCGCCCCCAGGACCCGCAGCCCACATGCAGGGATGCAGCATGTGTGCTGCGAGCCTCACTGCGCTTCCTGTGCTCGGGAAGGAAGCCGCTTTCAGCTCTCTGCTCCGGGAGTGCAGTCTGGTTCTCAGTCGGGCTCTGCCTCTTGGCGGCTGGCTTTTGAGGAAGTCATGATCTCAGCTAGGAGCCGCCAGGACACAGGCTCACCCTGGGATCATCAGAGCTGCGGAGGACGACCGCACGGCATCTGGAATAAAGCGCGGGGGCGGGGCGGGGTGCAGCTCTGCCTCCCCCGGGGCTGCAGTAGGTGACTTGCCCCGGGAGCTCGGAGACTCTACCTAAAGCCCACGCTCTAGAGCCCGTCCTCCACACCGAGAGAAGGCACTGCAAAGAGAAGTCCACACACCCCAACGGGGGAGCAGCCCCCGCTCACGGCAACTGGGAAAAGTCCACGCGCAGCCGCGAAGACCCAGCACAGCCGAAATTAGAAAAAGAAGTAATTTTTTAAAATGCCCCTAATACCACTGACTGAAAAAAACAACCACTGTCAGACTTGTCCACACGGAAGCCTGCACGGACGTTCATAGCAACTTTCATCACTAACACCTGGAAGCCACCAAGGTGCTCTTCCGTAGGTGGATGGATAAAAGCTGTGGTGCACCAGCCAGTGGAACCTTCTTTGGAGCGAAACAGGCACAGAGGAGGGAGGGAAGGGCTGGGAGCGTGAGACCGGCAGAGGCAGACCGTCACATACAGGACGGGTGAGCAAGGTCTCGGTGCAGAGCACAGGGAGCTGTCGCTGTGTTCCATATCTTGGGATAAGCCATCATGGAAAAGAGTATAAAAAAAGAATGTCTATATGTGCAAAACTGAGTCACTTCGCTGGAGAGCAGAGTTTGGCACAACATTGTAAATTGACTATAATAAAAAAATGAGCTATCAAACCACGAAAAGACGTGGATGAAATGTAAATGCCTATGACTGAGTGAAACAAGCCAGTCTGAAAAGGCCACACACTCTGTGCTTCCAACTACACGATGTTCTGGGAAAAGCCGAACTATGGATTCAGTAAGAAGAACAATGGTTGCCAGGGGTTAGTGGGAGGGAGAGATGAACAGGCAGTGCACAGAGGATTTTTCGGGCAGTAAAGCTGAGCTCTGCTTGGTGGTGAATACGCGTCCTTACAGGCTTGCCCACACCCATGGAATGTACAATAGCGAGGGAACCCTGATGTAAAGGTGGATTTGAGTTAACACTAGTGCCTCACCGCTGGCTCATCAGTGGCTACGCTGATGTCAGGCGCTAGCCGTGCAGGAGCCTGGGAGGTGGGTGGTTAAACAGAACCCCCGTTTCTTCCATTCAGTATTCTGTAAACCTAAAACCACTTTAAAAAATACAGTCTAAGGTGGCTCGGATAGTAAAAGAATCTGCCTGCAATGAAGGAGACCTGGGTTCGATCCCTGGGTTGAGAAGATGTCTTGGAGAAGGGAATGGCAACCCACTCCAGTGTTCTTGCCTGGAGAATCCCACGGACAGAGGAGCCTGGCGAGCTACGGTCCACGGGGGCCGCAGAGAGTGGGACACGACTGAGCGACTGGCACCCTACTTTCAGGGGGAAGGGGAAGCTCTGCTGTGGACTAGTAGCTGTGAGAAATAAAGCTGATGTAGAAAGGCACCATTCGGCAGTCTCCGCGTGAGCTGTTCAGTAATTCTGCTTGACATGTTGAAAGTGGAAATAAAAATTTATCATTTATCTACCCATACTCCCCCACCCCAAATCCTCTGATAACTGTTAATTATTGGGTGAGACCCTGGAATGTCCTGAAACAGAACTGCCTGCCCAGGAGGTGGGGTCCTGCCCCCGCTCCCCCACCTGCAGGCGGGGGAGTCTCAGCCTTTCCTGGAGTCCCTGCTCTTAAGTCTGTGCTCTTTCAGGCGCTAGTTTACATGGATTTGAGGGGAAAATGGGTTTCTCAGAGTTGGCTCTTCCGGCTCAGTGAGTCCAGAGGCCGTCATTACCGGGCTGGTTCAGGAAACCCCAGCGTTTATTTGACCCAGTGCCAGCTTCTCCGTGGGTTGCTGCCGGCGGATCGAGCCTTTTTCAATTTCGGGGGAGAGTAGGGAATATCCTCCTCTGTCTTCCTCCTTCCTGGGTCCCCGAGGCTCCAATCCATCTGCTCTCTCGATGGCTCCATCCATCATCACAAGGATGAAATGGTTTTTTTTGTTTGTTTGGTTGGTTGCTTTTTTTAACCTGTATTTATTTCTGGCTGGGTCTCCGTTGCTGGGCGTGGGCTTTCTCCAGCTCTCGAGTGTGGGCTTCTCAATGCAGTGGCCTCTGTCTTCACAGAGCACAGGCTCTAAGGAAGAAGGCTCAGGAGCCGCGGCACATGGGCTTAGCTGCGGCACACGGGCCTAGCTGCGCCACACGGGCTTAGCTGCGCCACATGGGCTTAGCTGCTCTGCAGCATGTGGGGTCTCCCCAGACCAGGGATCGAACCTGTGTCCCCTGCATCAGCAAGCAGATTCTTAACTGTCGGACTACCAGAGAAATCCAAGGGCAGCATTTTAAACTCCAACGGGAGGCCAAGAGCATGCCCCCGACCCCGGTTTGGAAGCAATCTGGGGTCTACGCTGATGTGTTAGAAGCTCTGTTACAGTCAGCTCTGGAATAACAGTCACTTCAAACTCTTGGAATCCTGAGATGCTGGCGGGCTTGGTTCACAGTGGGAAGGAACCAGTGGGAGGGGTGGTGCTCGGCCCAGAGAACCATCAGGAAACAGCCATGGATGCAGCCAGGTCAAGAGGAACGAAAGGCCAACCAAGGAGAGAAGCCAAGTCAGGGACCACAGACCCCAGGCCTCGCTCAGGTCTGTGACTGTCCCTGGAGGCTCAGGTTCCCGCTCAAGAACCCATGGACCCGTCTGTGGTCCAAGGCTCAGTGTTGGGAACCACGTCACCATGATGGACCGAACCCCCACACGCCGCCACGAGCTGGGCACCAGCCTAGATGGCCAGGCTCAGAGGAGCAGCCCGCTCACCATGGGGCCAAAACCAGCACGTGCTCACTGCTTGCCCCCCAACCCCAGCCTGGTGCTCAGACCCAGGGAGTCAGAACCCCTGGTGCCCACCCCTGCTGCCCCTGCGGATAGAATGCCCAGCCCTGCCTCCCCCTGCTCCCCATCTAGACTCTTCACAGAGGCCACTCCCCTACCTGCCGCCTGGGACACACGCCCTTCTCCCCAGCCCCGGGGCCTCACTTCACCAACCCTGCCCTGGGAAGGTCAGCCCCCTGCAGACATGGCACAGCTTCCTCCTCCAGGGGTCCCCACCCATAGGAGCTCCCCTCAGCCTCATGCCCACATCACCCATCAGGACAGCCGGGGGCCTGGCTTGTTCATGTTGCCCCCCACCCCAGCACACAGACCCCGGGGTTCCCCATCTCAACACGTCTGCTGGGCTGGTAACCTGCTCACCTTTAGCCAGGCCTCTGCACTCACCCCCGGCTGGGCCTGCGATCTCCTGACCCCTCCAAGTACCCTGGCATCTGTCCCCTGGCATCTCAAGCACTGAAGGTGCGTCACTGAGGAGCCAGCAGCCCTGCACTCACACTGCGCAGCTCAATTTAGGGGACAGGAGTTGACAGTGGTCACAGCACAGCCACCTGTGCGTGGACAGGGACCGCCACGGCCGAAGGAGCACAGGGGTGGGTCCTGCCCAGCATCAGAGGTCAGAGGAGCCCCCACAGTGATGAGAAGCCTCCCCTCCTCAGCTGATAAACACACCTGCTATAGGTTCAGGAACTCTGAGGGCCACGTGTGTATGTGATGTTGACATGGGGTGGGCGGGCTGCCCCATCCCAGGAGGAGAGGGGAGGGAGGCCCTGCTCACTGAGTCCAAGACGAACGCTCTCTGCTCAGCATCACCCACCTGCCAGGGGGAAGGAGGGAGCCCTAAGTTGCCATGGAGACCCTCATCTGAGCTGCTCTCGGCTCTCACAACAGCCTCGCTTCCGCTGGTTGAGTTCACGTGTTCTGTGGGCACAGGGCTCTCTCTGGGGTGATGGTGCCTCCCCCCAGGGGACACTGCGTAACATGTGGCAACATCTTTGGTGGCCACAGCTGGTGGGGGCGTTTCTGGCATTCATGGGTGAAAGCCAAGGAAGCCAGAAGCATCCCACGATGCACAGGACAGCCCCCAGCATAAAGAGCTGCCTGGCCCCGTGACGGAATATTATTCAGCCATGAACAAAGAAGGAAATCCCACTGTTTGCAAGGAAGCAGATGGACCGTGAGGGTGTGATGCTATGGTGAAAGAAGTCAGACGGAGAAAGACAAACACTGAACAATCTCACTGACACGTGGAGCCTAAAACAACGGAACTCACAAACACGAGGCAGACTGGGGGCTGCCCTGGGCAGGAGGCGGGGGTGGGCAGAACAGGAGGAGGGCAGCAAGGGTCCAGACCTCCCCCTGCAAGATAAGTGCATGCCATGGATGCCGTGGGCAGCCTGGGGACTATGGTTAACCATGCTGCGTTGTCAGGAGGCCCCTGAGAGTCCAGTGGTCAGGACTCTGCATTCCCCATGCAGAGGACACAGACTGCACCCCTGGCTGGGGGACTAAGACCCCACATGCCACACGGCATTGTACAGCTCAGAAAAAAATACTCTGTATATTTAAGAGGGGCTAAGAAAGCAGACGGGCTCCCCTTGGTGGCTCAGTGGTAAAGAATCTGCCTGCCGACGAAGCAGAAGCAGGCTCGATCCCTGGGTGGGGAAGATCCCCTGGAGAAGGAAATGGCAACCACTCCAGTATCTTGCCTGGAGAATTGAGTGGAGAGAGGAGCCTGGAGGGCTACAGTCCATGAGGTCGCAAAGGAGCTGGACTTAGTGACTGAACAACAAGGAGAGAGTAGCTCCTAAAAGTTCTCATCATAAGAAACAAAACAGTGGAACTGTGGGTGGGGCTGGGTATTAACTCGACGTGTTGCAGTGATCATTCCCCAGTGTATCCACAAACCAAATCGTTATACCGCACACTGAAAATAATGCAAGGGTTTCTGTCAACTGCTCAGCCATAAAACTGGAAACCAAAGAGAAAAGAGAAGATTAAATAAAAGTGCCCATTTGGAACCGGCAAGAAATAGAAAGGCTCGTCCAGCCCCAAGGTCAGCAGGGCGGAGGATGGCGGCCTGCACGGGTCTATCCCACACGTGATCAGAGGCCCCGCACATAGAGGCTTGGTTTCCAGCGGGGGGAGCAAGACACCTGTGAGTGCACGCCTGTCTTCCAGGGCAGGAGACGGCAACTCTGTGTTACCCACTCATTCACTCACTCAACTCAGGTCCGCACTGAGCACCTTCCACCTGCCAGGTGCTGGCCACCTGCTGGCAACTCCGGGTACAACACAGGCCCTCGGAGCGGGGAGAACGCGTGTTTAAGACCCAGTGAAGGCTGATGCTGCGTGTGCCCGTGGAGTCTGAACCACAGCATCGCCTCTTCTCTCTGAGCCCACGCTTCAGGGGGCTTTCCCCAAGTCTCTCCAACCAGCCCTACCTCCAGTCTCCAGGTCGTGGAAATTCGGATCCAGGCCTCGGTCCAGCATCTTGACAATCTTCTCCACTGACCGATGCTGGACGTGATCCATGCATTTTTTCAAATTGTTCTGGAGAGAAAAGTAAAAGTGGTTTTACGGAGAAACGTTTTTACAGACCACGGGAAGGCTCCTTATGGGGCACACGCTGGCCTCCTCTACAGGGAGGAGGGCCCCACTGCAGACCCCAGGCTCACTGGGTAGCGTCATTCTGTGGCTGGAACCCCAGGGCCAAGCTCAGAGCCCAGGACATGGAAAATGCCATCAGCCCACCCTGGATGGATGTTCTAGAAACACCATCCTCCCACCGATTTCTATCCTTGCCTAACGTCACAGGACGTTTCTTCACTTTCAGAAGGCTGAGCATCCTGGACCACTTTTTGAAAACAACACTTTCCAGGGCACACCCCAGGTCTTTTGACTTCATTCCTGGTGAGCTAGGCCCAGGGATTGGTATTTGTGCTTTTTAATCTCCAAAGTGGCAGGCTCAGTGGGGAGCAAAAGGGCACAGCTCACTCGGCTTAATCCAAGCAAGTCAAGGTGAAGGAGACAGTCACTCCTCAAGAGATTAGAACGACTGGGGGCTCAGCCCTGATGGGGCCGCCCAACCGCACCTGCAGGGAAATAACAATCATCCGTCTGTCGGGCAGACAGCCCGGCTGTTTGATCGTAATCACGGAATCTGAGATAGCTCTGTCGGATGAACCTAAGGCTCTCACTGGCCAGTCCTCTACCTCCACCCCACACCCTTCCTCCCCAAACACCCCGAAGCCCCTGGACCCTTCAGCTCAGGGACACAGGCTAGATCTCCACCTGGACGCTTTCTGTACAATGTGGGAATAAAAATTCACAAATATCCAAAGGCAGAGGGCACACTTGGTTACACTGAACACCTTCACTGCTATTTACTAATCGACATTATTTTAAAGGCACAAACACATTTTCATCACTTTCATCTACACACTGGAGGGTAATTAAAAAACCAAAAATGCCCACACTTGGAGTCTAAACACCCCTGTGCTGGTGGATCCCAGGGCTGGGCAGAGAAAATCCAAGAGCAGCCTGACTGTCCTGTGCCTGAAAACTGCCAGCGCTGAAAGCACGGTGGGGACGTGCCAAGGGGGTAGAGAGCCAGGCGGAAGGGCCACCAGCCACGTCTGGACAACTTGAGCACAAAAATAGCGCAATAGGCGGGCGACAACCCATTGAACATGATGAAAATCCTCATGACCTTCCTGATACGAATGGAAGATGAAACACAAATAAGGGGGACCCCGTAGGGCGGGGAGGCCCCCTGTGTGCTTGTGGCTCCAAGTGAGCTCACCTGGGCAGGTCAGGGCCGGCTCGGGGAAGCTGTCAGGCAGCAACCCAACACTGGCCTTCCCTGAGCGCGGCAAGAGATGCTCCGGGCTCCCTGCGGAGGGACGGGGCGGGAGAGGGCATCCCTGGGCATCACACCGCATCCTCTGTGCTGGGCGAGGTGCCCGCCACATGCTCCAGCTCCAGCACACCCTGGACACGCACAGCATCCCTGGCAGGGCGCAGCTGTATCTGCACAGCAGCCCACGGATCTTTGCTAACCCTTTCCTTCTCCCCTGCCGCCCTTGCACAGCGGTCTGGCTTCCGAGCAGCTTATGTAAACAGAACTTTAATTACAAGGGCAGCAGCAGCAGATACCTACTGCAGCGCTGTCCCCTGTCTGGGCAGCGACAGCTCAGAGAGAATGGCCACCCCTCCTTCCAGAAACACCGGGGAGGGGGGGCGCGGTGAGTAGAAAGCAGGGTCCCAGTCTCCTCTCTCTCAGTGATGTTACCTCCCTTTTGCACAGGTATCTACCGAGCCTGCCACACATGGGAGGAGACGTCAGTGGTGTTTAACGGGGCTCTAGCGGCTGCAGGGGCCTCCTCAGCCCCAAAATCTGCCGGGAAGAAGAACCACTGTCCGAGAACTGCCCTGATCTCTGAAGACGATGCCGCAGGAGCAACAGCTCGAGCTGACACGCACTCCTCGCTTACCTTCGTGTGCAGCTTGGCCAGCTGTTTCTCGTCCAGGTTGGTCTGCCTATACACCCGCTTCTTGTAGCGAAACTGACACAAAGAAAGTGGGTGGGGGAGGAAAGAAAACCAGGTAAGTATTTCACACGGCTGGCCACAGAGAGCAAAAGCCGGCCTCTTCCGTGGCTATCTCACCCACGGCAGGGGCTCCCGAGCAAACCCTGCAGTGTTAAATAAACCGTTTGTATTCGAAGCGCAGAGACTGCAACAGCGCACAAGTACCTTCTGCAGAGACGCTGCTGGGAGGCCACTAAGAGAAACACGGGCAACCAGAGGGATGAGCACCCGGGAGCCTGGGGTTCCCTGCTCGCCTCTGCCTCCTCTGTCAGTGAGCCAGTCTCCCTGCTGCCGGTGAGGCGCCAAACCAGGGCCTACTTCTCACATCGGCCAGGCCCCCAGCATTGGCCACCTTTATTAAACACACATTAGAAGGCCGAAGAATTGATGCCTTCAAATTGTGGTGCTGGAGAAGACTCTTGCGAGTCCCTTGGACAGCAAGGAGATCCAACCAGTCCATCCTAAAGGAAATCAACCCTGCATATTCACTGGAAGGACTGAAGCTGAAGCTCCAACCCTTTGGCCACCTGATGGGAAGATCCAGCTCATTGGGAAAGACCCCGATGCTGGGAAAGATTGAGGGTAGGAGAAGAAGGGGGCAGCTGAGGATGAGATGGTTGGATGGCATCACCAACTCAACAGATGTGAGTTTGAGCAAGCTCCGGGAGATGGTGAAGGACAGGGAAGCCTGGGGTGCTGCAGTCCAGGGCGTCACAGAGAGTCGGACACGACTGAGCGCCTGACAGCAGCAGAAGCCCCAGCCTGGAGAAGCCGCCTGCCCGCAGCCTCCGCCTGGGACCACTGAGCTCAGCCTCGCTCCCTCACATGTCAGCGCCTCCGCTAACCTGCAGGAGACGGGAACAGGGGGCACACCCTGGGCAGGTGCAACGGTGTGCCCAGGAGGGCACAGTGGGGCTGCACGCCGCTGCTGAATCCCCAGCGACCCTGCCTGACGCCCACCTCCTCCCAGGTGCCCCGGCCGCCCTAGGGTGGGTTTGGGAAGATGGTGGCAGCTTGGGCATCACTAGGTTCCTAGGTCGAAACATGGCTCCAATTCCAGCCCCACCACTGTCCCAGGGTAACCAAAAGTGGGGTCCAGCTGCTCGCCATTCAAAGCCAATCAAGAGGCCAGGTTGGTGGAAAGGGGAGTTTGTCTGATTTTGGATGCTGGCAACCAGGGGTGGGGGCCAGGTGCCTCTTCAAAGGCGGACTCCCCTCCCCAACAGTCGGTGGGCAAGAGCTTTCACCGACAGAGGGAGGGGGCTGCAGGCACAGTCAGCTCTGACAGGCATCTTGAAACTGGTCATCGGTGGTCTGACCAGCATCATGTTGGTTGTTTTAGGTAAGCTAGTCTTTAGTTCCAGGGTAGGTTTGTTCCCATTTCTTTGAGGCCAGTTCCCGGAATTCTGGCAGCTTATGTCACGGCTGGGCTTCCCAGGCAGTGCTAGTGATCCAGAACCCACCTGCCAGTGCAGGTGATGTAAGAGACGTGGGTTCGATCCCTGGGTCAGGAAGGAGGGCGTGGCAACCCACTCCAGTACTCTTGCCTGGAGAATTCCACGGACAGAGGAGCCTGGCGGGCTATAGACAAGGGTCACGAAGAGTCAGACACAACTGAATTCTTAGCACACACACGTGCAAGGATGCATGTCACAGCTACAGTCTGGTCGCTGTGTAGTTAACTTTTTCCACCTGGTAGGGGTTTCCGTCCCTAAAAGACAGCTCCCGGGACGTGGCTCAGAATAGTATCTATGGTCCTTGCTGCTGCTGCTGCTGCTGCTAAGTCGCTTCAGTCGTGTCCGATTCTGTGTGACCCCATAGATGGCAGCCCCCAAGGCTCCCCTGTCCCTGGGATTCTCCAGGTAAGAACATTGGAGTGGGTTGCCATTTCCTTCTCCAATGCATGAAAGTGAAAGTGAAGTTGCTCAGTCGTGTCTGACTCTTAGCGACCCCATGGACTGCAGCCCACCAGGCTCCTCCACCCATGGGATTTTCCAGGCAAGAGTACTGGAGTGGGGTGCCATCGCCCTCTCCGCTATGGTCCTTGAGGAAGAACTAAAAGTCCTTGACTTCACTTAGAGACTAACCTTTATTATCTGCTCTGCTTTGAGTGTTTCCCTTTGTCTCTGCATGTTCTCACTTCTCTGATTAAACTTATTCTTTGGGTAAAGTTTTTCCACAGACTAAAGGCGGGCAGAGGATGAGGGGCCTGGGCCACACGGTCCTGCCCCGTTGCACGAGCAGCTGAGTCACGGGGCTGAGCACCTTCCTCACCCGAGCCTCTGCTTCCTTGTCAGTCACACGAGGGTCACACACAAAGCTCCCAGGGCAGCCGGGGAAGGAACGTGAGCTTCCTGGCCCAGAACCAGCACTGGGCAAACGCGGTCTTACCCTTCCCGCCCCCACTTTCTTTGATTCCCCCTCCTCACTCAGAGGAGTTTAAATAACCACGGACGTGCCACAAAGGCTCAGAGTGGGGTGTGAGCTAACTCTGAAGGTCTGAGTCCATTCACGTTTCCAGAGCGACCCCCTGATGGCCTCCCCCCAACTCAAAACAGAAGAGCAATCCCGTAAGAAACCGCATTCCTCGGTGCCACAGACTGAACCCTGTTTTTTCTTTTTTTTTTTTTTTTTAGATGCCAAAATAAACCGGTGCAATCAGAAAATCCTGTGAAACGCAGGCAGCACCCAGTTCCTGGATCAGTGTGCTGTGGAGAACAGTCAGAGTCCATCCTCTTGAGCTGACCTTGTGGAAGGAGACGCAGGCTGTTTTAGGATTCTGCCCCTCTGGTTCTAGAATCAACCGGGACACCACACTCTGGGGATGGCCGTGAAACCTCCCTATTGCTTATCCTCATCCAAGATGAGATGGCCTGTCTTCTCCACCCACCTTCATCCATGGTCCTGGGGACGCGGCTGCACGCGAGAACCTCTGCTCAGTCACTGAGCCATGTCTGACTCTTCGCAACCCCATGGACTATAGCCCGCCAGGATCCTCTGTCCATGGGATTTTCCCTGGGAAGAATACTGGAGTGGGTGGCCATTTCCTCCTCCAGACAATCTTCCCGACCCAGGGATCGAACTCATGTCTCCTGCATTGGGAGGCAGATTCTTTACCACTGGGCCACCGGGGAAGGCCCTGAGAGCAACATGAGAGAGTGTAACAGTTTGCTAACTTGATGGATCTGTGGGACTTCAAGTCAGTGGGTGCTTCTTCCAGTTTTTAAAAGAACATGCTCGGGTCGATAATACCTCTCGGCAGGAGGGTGGGCACTGACAGGACAATGTCCGTTTCCAGAGCCATAATCGTTTGCAACATGTGGCTACAGAGGGACCCAGGCTCAGAAACACAAGTCCTTTTCTCGCCTTCTCTCCATGAGTCATAGGTAGCCAACCGTGCCTTACTGTCATGATTCAAGGCTCAGATCCACGCTGCCCCTGGCGTGTCTGCCGCCAGGCCTGGCTCAGCCCCGCACAGTGGATCGCCCGGCAGGACGGTGGTCCAAGGAGATGAGTGAAGGCACGTGTGTGATGCTTGCACAGCAACAGGAGCGACGGCAGGGGCAGGGGCAGCACCGCTGCTCGGGCTCACCCGTCACCAGGCCGTGTGCTCAGAGCACTGCCCTGTGGAACGGCCCACTGGAGCCTCACGGCCGCAGAGAAGACGGCACGAACGTTCCCCTGCCTTCACAGCTGGGAACCTGCGGTTCAGGGAGGGTCCCTCGGCAGCCAGGACGCCACCCAGGCTATCTGAGCTCACAGCCCTGGCTCCCATGGTCCCTGGGCGGGATGTCAGAAGAACATGTGTGCCAGCTGTTCTGAAAGCCAGGACACAGCCCTGCCCGGTTCCTCCAGGCTCTCCTGGGCCTCCTCTTGTTCAGGGGCGGCTGAGGGTGGTGTGGTGGGATGGGCCAGCCTTCTCCAAGATGCTTTCTGATCAAGAGCAGGCTCTGGACTTCCTGTTCCCACCTGTTTTACTGTCTTTATGGATTGTCAGCCCCTAAAGGAGCTGTGTGTTCGCTGTTCCTGGCCTGCCCCTCCCACAGAGTGTAAGCTCCATCAGAGCAGAACCCTGACTGTCCTGTGTCGAGAAAGGGCTGGGACTGAGCAGGCAGGCCCCCAACAAGGGGTTGGTCAATGGAGTCCCACTTCACAGATGAGCAAACAGAGGCCGGGACAGGGGCCCACGTGACTCCTGAGAGGCATGTGAGTTTTTCCTCTGCGGGAAACCTCCCCCCTGGCCCAGGGCACATTGGGGATCGCAGAACCTCAGCTTTGACGTCCCTGTCCTGGTCACCCTCCTGGGAACGTGCAGGTGGGGTGCAGCCTCGGTCCATGGCATCTCTGACTTCAGAGTAACCCCCTGTGGTGGCCCAGATGCCACCCATGATGCCACTCCCGGGCTCTCACGGTCGACCAGGCTGAAACAAACACCATCACTTGATAATGAGGTGACGTGTGGGCACCTGTAGAAACATCCACGCTTCCTCCCACTTGCGTCTCTGTGTTAATACGTCGTGTGAGGAGAGGGGTCCACTGGAGACTGACATGTACATTCCTCTATACAGAGAGCAGGTGCCTGGCAGGGACCTCCTGCGCAGTGGGGGCAATGCTACTCAGTGCTCTGCAACGGGCTCTATGGGAAAAGACTCTGTAAGAGCGGGCATATGTAAACGGGTAACCGATTCGCTCTGCTGTACACTTGAGATAACACAGCACCGTAACTCAACAATACTTCAATAAAACTCAATTAAAAAAACTCGAATAGCATCTGTATCCCACTGGTGTGTGAAAATCGGACAAATCTTAATTATGTTGAATGGGTTGTGGTGCTTTTCACGTTTACTGCATCCTTCTACTTTTCTGTCTATTCATTCTGAAAATTCTTGAGAGCTTGATAGTAAAACTCCAACTAAAAAAAAATCTTAATTTATCTACTTAAAAAATAATTGTAATACATTGTGGAACTGTATGTAACTTTGTTCTGTACTTTCCAAGTCTCCTGTAAATATGTTACCATACTTTCATAATTAAAAAATTTTTTAATTAAATAATTTTTAAAAATGTTTCAAATTAAATAATTTTTAAAAATACACAATGTGGGAATTCCATACGTAAACCTGGGCTCCCCAGGGGCAGGGTCTGAGGCCACGCCTTCTGTGGATGTGAGGCTGCCAGTGGATACCCACCAAACGTCACGAGGCAGCCCACCCACCCAGGAGCACCTGACTGGCCACAGTGGCTCAAGCAGCCCACTGGTCATTCCCGAGACTCATGCTTCTGACAACAGCTGGATGGCCGCCGGCCACCCCGTGCCAGGGAGAGACTCAGTGGGGCAGAGGCAAACCCCACTCTGCACCCCCAGACTCAAAGGTCCCGGGGACATGAGCTTGAGTCAGACCCAGGGTTCGCTCACAGCAAGACATCCCTGCAGCAGAACGTCCCTCCAGCAGGTTCATCCGATCCACAGTGAGAAAACAAATGGCTGCGGACTGCACGTGCGCCTGCTAAGTCGCTTCAATCGTGTCCGACTCTTTGCAACCGTATGGACTGTAGCCCGCCAGGCTTCTTTGTCCGTGGGATTCTCCAGGCAAGAATACTGGAGTGGGTCGCCATGCCCTCGTCCAGGGGATCTTCCCCACCCAGGGATCGAACCAGCATCTCTTACATCTCCTGCATTGGCAAGCGGGTTCTTTACCACGGGCGCCGCCTGGTCCGCAGATCAGGACAGAAGCATCTGCGAGCTCACGAATACAAACTATTGATTTAAGAGTGATTTCTGCATAGGAGTTAAACCCGGAGTCTGGGAGGGCGTCCCCCCGCCCCGCCCTGCTCCCCATTGTGCCAGCTGTGGGCAAGTAAGCAGTACCTCCAGGGACGGGATGCCCTTGCCCGCGGGCTGCGGGTACTCGCGCAGCAGCCGCTCCTCATCCAGGAACTTGCCGTCGCGCCCGTTGCTGGCCGGCTGGAACAGCCCGTAGTTCAGGACGTCCTTCAGGCTCTGGTTCAGCGAGCACAGAATCCGCTGCTTTGCAACCCACACTGTGGCATCCGGGTTGAATCGAATGCACTTCTGCAGGGGAGGACAAGACCCCTGGTTAGCAGGAAGCCCCTCGGGGCAGGTGTCCAGAGATGCCCAAGGGGCCTCCATTCCACCCCGAGGCCTCCTCTGAGCTCTGGACTCTGGCTTTATGGTGAAAACCATGACCTTCTGGTCTCCTCGGCAAATATAACAGGGGAAAAGCTCGGATGGGATCACTGATTCCGGGGCCCCGGCTCTCACTGTTGGCTCCAGTCTCTGGGACCAGCTGTATTTATGGTCATCGCTTATCATCACAGACCGCCTTGGGCAGTTCTCCCACCTGTACAGAGCTTCTCAAACTTGCCTGCTTGGTGAAGGACACACAGATGACCCCGCCCCTCCCGGAAGAGAGTCCGATGCAGCGGGTCTGGGCCCAACCACAAAGCTGCGTTTCTCACAAGTTTCAAGGTGACGTTACCGCGGCCGGCCCAGGAAACACTGAGGACCACGGCTCGAGCGAACCGTAGCGCGGCTGCCTTTCTACACCGACGGCTCTGGCTCTCACGGGCACCTCACGCACAGGTGGGGCCTCCTTTCCTCACCTCCCTGATGGGCGAGCCCAGGGCACCGGCCCCACCCACCTGACTCTGAACGCCAGGGCTGTAAAAACACCGAGAGCGCCCTCCCAAACCATAAAGGAAGGCGACTGTGAAAAACGGTTCGACTTAGAAATCGTATCCGGTGCCATGAAAGTTAATTTTTGAAAAGGTTAAATGGTACAGACGGTTCCCGCAGACCAACCATGAACACTTGTCAAGAAGAGAACAGCGCCGCTAGGAACCTGAATACGTGACTTGGTCCCAACTCCCAGGTCCCGCCTGTGAGACCCGCCCACGAGCCAGGAAAACAAGCGCTAGGCCGAATCCACTTCTGACTGCAACTTCCAGTTGTCACTGAATTAAAGCTGTGTTCTACTGCACCGCCATCAGCAGGGGCTCAAAACTTTGCTTAGTGGCTGTAAAAGCATTCGGACAGGATGAGCGCATGAGCGCAGGGGTGCCCGCATGCCTGAGGAGGCCCCAAGGCCCTTCTCTCTCCCTGACCGTCCACCTGGGCCGCTCCTCCCAGGAGGGTAAGAGGATCCTGCTTCTCAACAATGAGGTTGGTGGAGCAGGCAGCCCAGAATCCCACTGCCAGGAAACCTGACCCCGCGGGCATGAGCGTGCCATCTGTCCCTCTCCAACGGCAAACGCTGGAGAGTAAGGCTCAGAGTTCGTCTCGGGGTCGCGAGGCGGGTTGGGGGCCGGTTGCTCACTTCGGGAACTGCCAGCCACCCACTGCCACCTCGGGCTGAGGAAGAAGAGTGTCTGAGCTCTCCCAGCTGTGACCAAGTGGGGCTGCACATCCCCTCGCTATTCCTGCTTGGAGAATCCTTGCTGGCCTCCGGTTCCAACTGCACGGACAACTCCAGTTCCCTTAGACAACAGCGTCCAGAGGGCCTGAGGGTCCCCCACTGTGGCCGGCAGAAAGGAACCTGCCAGCAGGTGGGTGCTGAGCGGAGCACAGGCTGGGAGTCAGGCCCCAGGGGGGTCTGTGTGGCGTTTGTAGGTGGTCCCAGAGATTACTGGTGCCCACTGCCACTCAGTGGGCAGAGCTGGGGAGGCTGCCTCTGTGCCCTGTGTGGGCTGGCCCTGCACAACGAAAGGATGTCCTGCTCCAAAAATGCCAGGAGGGCCCCACTGAGAAACTGCTAGAAGGAACAGGAGCTCGGAGGTGAGAAAGGCTTGGGTTTACAACCCAGCTGCACACGCTAACCTCGTGATCCTGGGCAAACTCACCCGCTCAGCAGTTGCCCTGATTCTGTGATGAAAACCATCCCAACTATATAACTTGGAGGTCTGTTGTAAGGATCATATAGAACGTAGATAATATGTGCTGTTAGGGGCTAAACTGTGTCCCTCGCCCAAAAGATAAGGGTTCCTACTCCTTAAGGAGCTCCGAGTCTATGTAGTAGGGGGTAATGATCATGACGATATTGGTGGTGATGGTGGTGGTGACGTAATGCTGCTGCTGATGGTGGTGTTAATGAATACTGCATAATACTGCATATTAACACATAGATGTGGAATCTAGAAAAACAGTATGTTGTTGTTCAGTCACCGAGTCATGTCTGACCCTTCTGAGACGCTATGGGCTGTAGCCTGCCAGGCTCCTTTGTCCATGGGATTCTCCAGGCAAGAATACTGGTGTGGGTCGCCATTTCCTTCTCCAGGGAATTTTCCCAACCCAGGGATCAAACTGGCATCTCCTGCACTGACAGGCAGATCCTCTGCCACTGAGCCACCAGGGAAGCCCATTGAAAAACGGCATAGATGATCTTATTCGCAAAGCAGACATGCAGACACAGATGTAGAGAACAAAAGTACGGACACTAAGGCGGGGGAAGGGGATGGAAGGAACTGGGAGATTGGGACTGACACATACATACGATTCACAACGGTGCATAAAACCGGTAAGTAACGAGAGCCCACTGTACGGCCCAGGAAGCTCTGCTCAGTGCTCTGTGATGACGGAAACGGGAAGGAGATCCAAAAAAGGAGAGAGAGATATATAATATATATATATGCTTAATATAGTCGATCCACTCTGCCGTACAGCAGAAACTAACACTGTAAAGCAACTACACGCCAATAAAAATTTTAAATTCTTTTAGAAATAAATATCAAGTACGCAGACAAAACTGAAAAGAAAAAAAGAAAAATCATGGCAAGAGAATTCTATGTAAGAGAGTAAACTGCTCTCCAAACCTGTCCTGGGCCCTGAGAAGCGGAGATGACGGCAATGGTTGTTTTCTAAGATGTCATAGGAGTAAGAAGCTTGAAACACACAAAGCTTGAAAGAACGGTAAATATCACACTGCAAGGTTAGAGCGAGCTGTCTGCGGGCCAAGGGAAGAACCATCAACCACACAGGCTGAGTTACGTATCTGTTCAGATCATCTCCTCGGCGCGTTCACAGTCCTCAGGTGAGACTTAAATTCAGCTCATTCTTGACTTTCTCCAGGAAAAAGCCAGGAGGAGGAGGGGGGGGGACCTGACAAAGGCTTCGGGGGTCATCGTGCTGCGGGGGGCCCCCGCATCACCCCATTCCGGATACAGAGCTGGAAACACAGAGCCCAGTGCTTTCAGCAAGAAAGCAGGATATTCTGAAAGAAATCCTGCTTCTGAGCACGTCTTTCATTGCAGAAGAATCACGCTTCACGGCATTCTCAGTGTTTTCATGATGCATTTCAAAGACTCTGAATAAACAGAACCTGCCAGGAGTCATTTAAAGGTGCGTCGAGGGGTGTCTGGCCTCTAAGAGCGGCTCGCCTGCCACTTGCGAACCTCTGTCCCCTCAAACCGTGACTGGGACGGCTTCCAAATGCAATTGCCCGAGTGAAATGATGCTTTCTGCTCTGGACAAAGATCCATCAGGCTGGACTCGTGGTGGAGAATAGCCAAATGCTGTCACGGGCCACACATGAAGGGATGTATACAGAAGGGGGGAAACCGTGGGTGACCCTGACCGAGAGGACAGCCTGGTCTGAGGAAGGTGACGGCCAGGGGCCACCCTGGGGTGCTTCTGAATGTTTAAACACTAAGAAAGGCCAAAGTGGCCACGGGTTAGGGTTTCTGCGATCAGAGTAACAGTTTTCAAAGAATAAGGGTTTGAGAGCAGCCCCTGACGCTGTGATGAGGCGGTGGGCAGACCTGGTGACCTTTGAGGGGCCAGCTAGCGGTCCTCTGCACCGTCAAGGTCCCGGCACCCGAGAGGCACTGGCTTGGGCTCTGCCAGAGCTTCCCGCCCTCCCTGGAGGTGAGTTCATTTTCCTTGTTGGTCCCCATGATTTCCGGCAAGCCCAGAGCAAAGTGGAGGATCTGACGACAGCTAAGAGGTCCTCCTAGAAGCGGTAAGAGCAGGAGGGGGATTAAGCCGTGCTGATCGCAGACACAAAGTGCTCACCATGTGCCCACCAGCCCAGCGAAGAAACTGCGTCAAACCCATCATCTTCTCCCCGTGTTCTCCTGGTGGAGGAGGTAGCAGCAGCCCCAAGCCCAGAAGGGAACACCCTGGACCCTCACGCAGGTCCACCCCCAGCATCACATAGCTGCCAGAGGTGGGGCTGGAATGCACGGACCTGAGGGCTGAGGTGTTTCAACTTGGCCCCACAGCACCGGATGTAGCTGCGAATTGTCAGGGTTCATCCCCGCCGTGAAGTGGATTCCAAGGGAGAGAGGGAGATGGGGGAGGCGTGGCCCAGCACCAGGGGCCAGACGCACCCACCAAGCGGAGTGAGAGCTCTGGTCCACCCACCTAGAAGGGAGGGTGTGAGCGGAGCATCAGAACTGGGCACCACAGAACTCCAACCACAGATCCAAGGGCCTCCCCTCGGCTTTGACACTGAAAATTAAATACTGATGCTTCGCGCCCTCTTGCTGCCCGTTCTGGACCATTCTCATCAGCCCGGGACACGACACGGGGGAGGAGGAGGACTCTGCTCTTCCCCAGGGTGGCCTCTGAACCACAGTATTCCCACCATGCCGTGGGATTTACGAAGCTTCTGACAGGAGGTGCAGTAATTCCAGAGCCAGGCATTATTTTCTCAAAGGGATTTAAGTGGGTATTAACACACAGCTTAAGAAGATGAGCACACCAAGCCAGACGTCTGCCATCCAGGCTGCAGAGCTCTCGAGAGCTGGACCGATCACACTCATAGACAAGCATCAGCCTCACATCTAACAGGAAGAGGCAGTGCAGAATCCTTACAACAGACAAAGCTGGGGCTGGTTAAACAGGCGTTTGATTTTTTTAATGATACATATGAAAATAAAGGTCTCCTGGCCTTTAGCGAGCTGCCCCGGGACGTGAATGACAACCAGCTCAGTCACAGCCCAGCTTTCTCACAGGCTTTCACCAGAGATCCCCTGAACCTTCCCCTTTGGTTTAAACAACCGATGAAGTCTCAATCTCCTGATTAAAACCGTGAAGTGTAAACCACTGCACTTATGGACAGTGAGGCTGATTATCACCACGTCACAGAAAAACTAGAGGCAGGGGGGAGTCAGGGACCAGGGGGAGGGGGCTCTCCTTGGCCTTCCCAAGCAACTAACGAAACCACAAAGAAAACCAGATTCCATGCTTCTGTCCCCACCAAGTGACCCAAACGCACAGTACAAAGGACGAAACAGCATGGCTCAGAGTAGAGATAAACATCTAAACCACGTATTTCTGCAGGGCAAAGAGAATAAATGGATGGACGGATGGACAGACAGATGGATCGCTGGCTGACTGGCTCGGCGGGTGGAGGGACAGACGGATGGATGGATGGATGGACAGATGGATGGAGAGATGGATGGAGAGATGGATGGGTGGACGGATGAATGGATGCATGGATGGACAAATGGACAGATGGATGGATAGATGGACGAGTGTATGGAGAGATGGATAGATGGATGGATGGATGAATAAATGGGTAGATAATAACAAAAAAGACAAACCTTAAAAACATAACATTTAGTGGAAAACATAAGTTACAAATGACATGCCCAGCATGATACCAGGTTATCTATAATTTCTTTTTTTTTACTCAACAACACAATACCATATAGTGACCACTGACACACAGAAAAACAAGGGACAAGTGGGGTTCGTCACAATATTTGTCCCTGAGCAGAATGGCAACCCACTCCAGTGTTCTTGCCTGGAGAATCCCAGGGACGGGGGAGCCTAGTAGGCTGCCGTTTGTGGGGTTGCACAGAGTCGGACACGACTGAAGTGACTCAGTAGCAGCAGCAGCAGAATGGCAAGGAGGGTGAGAGAGACACTGGCTTTATCTGAAACATTCTAACCCTATAACTAAAAAATGACAAAATGTTAACCACTGTCAACCCTGCATAATAAATAATAAAAACTGGTACAGATGGTATTATTCTTTGTCTTTTCCTACATTTTCAGTTTTCTCTAAATTAAAAAAAGACACAACCATCTGGAACCTGAGGCGTTCCTCGGTCTCTTGAGGGCTTCCCTGGCTGGACGGGAGTTGGCCTTGGACCACGCTCCATGGCTGGAAACACCGTTCTCGAATGAAGGACGTGACCGCTGTTGTCTCTTTCTGCCCACTGAGTCCTCTTTGAGGACTTTCTTTAGGGCAGAACATGTACTCAAGTCAGGGTCACACACAACTAACTTTCTAATTAAGCCTAAAATCCCAAGCGGATTTCCTTGCGGTCAGCAAACACGCAGGTAGGTAAGGAAAACCTGAAAATAAGACGGCAGTGTGACAGGCGAGAGCACTTTCGGAGACAAAAGTGTTTCCAGCTCGGTGTGGCCCAGGCTGTGGGCGACCCGTGAGGGCAGCGAACGGAGAAGTGTCAGGCGTCGATGGGATAAGTGCTGTTCTGGGGGGAAGACTTGTGGGGAGGGGCTTCTCTCCAACAGGAGAGGCAGACAACAGGAGTAAATAAATAGAAGCCTCCCTCCCAGGCCACACATCGCTTGATGCCACCGACACAACCTCTAGGACAGGCAAATCCATCAAGACAGAAGGCAGACCAGCGGTTGCCAGGGACTACTGGTTTTGTTCCTTTCCCGAGAAGGTGCAAAGATGCAGGCAGCACATTTGAAACCACGTTGCCACCAGTCACCCTCCAGGACCCTTCTCTCCCAGCCGAGCACACGCTCCTGAAGAGTCACATCTGCTGTGAGGACCCCGACTCTGTCACCAGGAACCTGCCTCCCCCGCCCCCACCCCCGGTCTCCACCTTCTCCTGCTGCCCCTGGTCCCAGATTCTTGCAGGGACCCCCTACCTGCCTCTGCTTCCTTCCGTCCTCCCCTGAGAGAAGCTGAGAGAAGTCACACGCTCTGCCCCAAACCTTCCCAAAGCCCTTGCTGTTCTTCAGGGGGAATCACACCCTCCACCCCACCTCAGCCCCGGGCACCCACCCAGCTGGCAGCCTTGACCTTCTCTGCTGCTCTGACACACCAAGCCTGTTCATCCCCACCTCAGGCATGCCAGTGCTGCAACCCTCTGCCCAGAAGCTTCTAGCCAAAGAGCTTTACAAGCTAATCTCTCATCACCTGGGGCTCAACGCAGATGTCACCCCTCGTGCAGTGCAGGCGAGGGCTGAGATGAATTCGTGATGTCCTAAACGTGGAGCTGGAGGATCTGCAGGGGACGGGGGCCGTGAACACGTGATCTGACCCTAAAAACAGAAGCCTCGCAGAGGGAAGGGGGTTCTGCAACAAAGTGGCAACTGGATTCACATTTAAAAAATCACTTTCGGCAGGTGCGGAACGCTTCTGAGGAAAGAGGCATCTGCAGCCCCCCAGAGGGAAGATGGGGGAGACGGGGCTGCGTGGGGAGACAGCGATGTCAGAAGGTCAAGTGCAGGGCCTGGCAGAGCACTGGCTGAGGGGCGATGGCAGGCCCTGGATAACTCCCGGGTTCTGGCTCAGACCACGAATCAGAGAAGGTTCACAGCCCAAAGTGGGAACAGCCCAACTGACCATCACTAGGGGGATGGAACGAGCCACATGATCGGTGAGTTACGACTTGGCGATAAAAAGAAAGAAAACACAGACAGATGCTACCATGTGGATGAGCCTCACGGCCATGCTGCTGGGTGAGAGCAGCCAGATGTGAAAGCCCACACACCACGTGACGTGCTCACGTGGATCATCCAGAAGAGGGGACTCGGTGTGTGGAGACAGAACATGGTCAGCGATAGTCAGGGCTGGAAGGGGGACTGAGGACGAGCGGCAGAGAAACACCGCGGGGGACGGGCAGAGTCCAGACCCGGGTGGTGGCTGCACAGCTCAGCAGACGTACTGAAAACTGCTGGACGGCGCCCTTCAACGGATGAACTTCGTGGCCTGTGATGCCACCTCCATAAGCTTGGGTCTTTCCATGGTAACCACTGGGGGAGAGAGGGACCCTGCGGGCCAGGTTTGGAGGGTCAGACAGAAGGGGACAGCGTGGCGGCATCTGGTCTGGACCATCTGAGTCGAGGGGCTTCTGAGCTTCCAACTGAGAACATGTCAAGGGAGAAATGAAGTCTGTGCCCCAGACGGGAGGTCCAGCCGGAGACGTGACCATGGGCAGAGGGTGCTGGACAGACGTGGGTGGTGACAGGGCCTCCTGTGGGGTGGGGGGTTGCCGGGGAGAGCCTCGCCGAGCCCAGCTGTCATGAGATGAGACTCCCCTGAGAAGGAATCCTGTCTAAACGAGACAAGCCCCGGCAGCAGGGAGCCCCGAGGGCTGGGCTGAAGCGGCCAGGCTCAGCCAACCAGTCCCTTGGCCTGAGCCTCCTGCTCTCCGCTGACCCAGCGCCTAGAAGTCCAGAGAATACAGCAGAAGGTCCATCCAACCCACCTCATCCCACACTAGCAAAAACACATCCTAGGGAACCGAGGCCACATCTGGGAGAGGAACCAAGTCTGGAAGGAGACTCCAACACCTGGGGAGCCCAGAGTGATGAACGGGACACCTGCCTGGCCATGCGCTCTGATGGAGCATCTCAAGGCAACCAGCCACTCCTGCACAGGCCCTTCCAGAAGCTTCTGTCGTGATGCATGCCCACCTCCGGGTCTTTGCAGAGCCAGAGGCCAGCCATAGGGGCTAGATTCTCAGCTACCGCAGGAGGAGATGGTCTCAAAACTGCCAGGACAGGATACAGTCCTCCCCTTACTAAACAACACAGGGAGCCTCAGACGTGAAACTCAAACATGTCTGCAGCCAACAGGATAAAGGAGAGATTAAAGACCCGACAGAGGAGGAGGCGAAGCCTCTGCAGGCTTGGAGTTCTGTTTGGAGCCTCAGTGGTGAGCAGGAGGGCTGAGGTCCTTGGATTGAGCCCATTTGATGCCCTGACTGGAGGCAAGTGATGGATCCGGAAGTGCGGCTATCAGTTGATATGCGTGGCTGGGTGGTGGAAGCAGGTGGGCGGGGATGCGGGATGCTGCAGGGATGCAGCATGCTATGGGATACTGCTCTTGGGGAGAAATTTGAGTGCGAGACAAACGGGTGAAAGGAGATGAATTGTGGCCTAGGGGTGAGGAGAGCAGCTGAGATGCATTTTCCAAATTACATAAACTTGAAGATGTAGCTATTTAACAGACGGAAGCACTGATTAAAGCACAAAGGCCTTTTCCCAAAGCCTCTGCCAGGCAGACCAGGCGCAGGGACCCGTTAACTTGCCCAAGCGGGTCGTGGGGACCGACACGAAGGCTGGCAGCTCCCTGCAGCTACTCGGTGCCAACCCTTGGGTGGAGGTGGGCGAGGGGGCTGAAGCCACATACACCCAGGGGAACCCAGAGAGCACATCCCTGTCCCCTCTGCATTCTTCTGCGCCGTCCATGTGGCGCAACACTCAGGGAAGGCAGGACAGGGCTGTGAGGGCCCCGGTGCCCGCACTGGTCCCATGTCCGTTTGCTGTGCCCCAAACAGAACACAAGAGCTACAGTTTCTACTGATGGTGGCGCATGCCTCCTGCTTAAAAGGCCAGGTTAATGGACGCGTGCCAACCCTCAGCCCCACAGTGAGCTCCCTGTCCATCTGGGATGCTCCAACACACAGCAGGAATGCCCACCTGCCACGCCCGGGAGCCCACTCGACGGCACCCTGAGTGGCCTGAGCACCCCCCACACCCAGGATTCTGATCACCAGAGTGTGCAGCGACCTGAGGGGGTGTTCCTGGAGGACCAGCACTCTCCACCCTAAGCTCAACACTCCAGTCCCACTGAGATGCAGAAAGAGGGGTCACTTGGGCCAAGAAGCATGTCCAGACCCCACCTGGGGAGGGATCCCAGCTGGGGAGAGACCCACCTGGGGAGAGACCCCACCTGGGGAGGGACCCCACCTGGGGAGGAACCCCCACCTGGGTAGAGACCCCCACCTGGGGAAGGACCCCAGCTGGGGAGAGACCCACCCCGGTAGAAACCCCACCTGGGTAGAGACCCCCACTGGGGGAGGAACCCCCACCCGGGTAGAGACCCCACCTGGGGAGGGACCCCACCTAGTGCAGAAGCGGCACCACCACGTGAGCTCCTGAGAAGCTGCGGGCGGGCGCTGGGCTGAGGAACCTGCTCGGCAGCATTGAGAGCCCTCCGGGCAGGATTCCAGGGCTCACCGAGGCAAGGGCCTTCTCATGGGAACAAAGGCCACTCTGTCCCCAGTGCTCACACCCGTGGGATTTCTAGTCTCAGGCTCCAGGGCCTTTGTCTGTCTCAGGACAAAGCAAAGAGAAGAGAAGCGGTCTTCCGAAGTTTCTGGAAACTGTTACGCCCCTGGGAGTGGAGTCCAGACCCTGGAAGGACGTTCCTTTGGGGAAGACCTTCCTTTAGCAGAGCAGCTGCGTCTCCCCCAGTAACTCCCGATGGTCTGGCAGTTCAGTCGCTCAGTCGAGTCTGACTCTTCGTGAGCCCATGGATTGAAGCCCGCCAGGCTCCCCTGTCCATATGGACTCTAGCCCACCAGGCTCCTCTGTCCATGGGATTCTCCAGGCAAGAACACTGGAGTGGGCTGCCATTCCCTCCTCTAGGGGATCTTCCCGACCCAGGGATCGAACCTGAGTCTGTGTCCCCCACATTGGCAGGCAGATGCCTTGCCACTAGCACCACCCAGGAAGCCGCCTATGGGTCCCCAAAGCCCATGGCCTAAAGACAGAACACCTCATGGCCCCATCAGCAGACCTGGGACAGCCTGGCCTGACATCCTCCACGCGCGCCTGGCTGCCCTCAGAACCTCTCAGCAGCCAGGCTAGCAGACAGCCCTCCCCACTGCAAGGAAAAGGGCCTCCCTGGGTGGATGGTGCTGACGGATGGGCTTTGACCAAGGAAAGCCATGGAGGATACAGACAAGTCCAGTCCACTTGGCTCACTGCACACCTGCCAGGGGACCCCAGGCTTGCAGACCTTGAGTACCAGCCCCAGGAATGCGGGCAGCCCACCTCGGGAAATGGCAGAGAAGGGGCACGTGACCCTAGCGGCTCCATCCTCACCCCGCCCTCGGCCTTCCCGTTCAGTCTCGGGTCTGGAGTCTGAAATCTGAGGGGAGTGCTTCCCCAGTCTCTGAATCCTCCAGCATCGATAAACAGTAACAGGATCTAGGGGCTCAGAGGGTTAAACCTGCAGCGTGAGGATCCATCCACGCCGCGGGGTTGGGGTCACCAGGTCCCCACTCCAGCGCCCCACAGGGATGAGCAGGGCTGCACCCAGGGGCCGAGAAGGGGTGAAGTCAGTCTGACCCAGTGACCCCAAACAATGAAAGCATCCAAAGTCGCAAACAGGCATGACCTACGGCCAGAAACATCCCCTTGGATGCTCCAGGGAAACCAAACCCTCTGAGGGGAGAATCCCCTGATGTTCCCTGGCAGGGACAAAAAATCCAGGTATTTTGTGAGTTGTTTGTTTTTTTTTGAGGGGGGGGGCCACGTCCTGTGGCATGTGGGATCTTAGTTCCCTGATCAGGGATCAAATCCTCGCCCCCTGCATTGGAAGTGTAGATTTTTAGCCACTGGATTGCCAGGAAGTATCTAAAATCCAGACATTATGCACTACTATACTCAAATCTTGACAAATGTGAACTCAAGGTTCTTCTCTCTTCCTTCCTCTGACTGAGCCAGGGTTGGGGGGCAAAGGCTGACTACCCCACAGAGACCCCTCCTGGCAGGGCTTCTGAGTGGGAGTGTCGGGGGTGTCCCTCCATAAGAAGGGGGCAGCTCCCTGCACCAGGAAACCTCAGAAAAGAGAGCCTGGACCTTCTAAAAAGACTCAACACTCCCTGCCCCCGGGGCCTGTGTCTAAAAGGGCCAACAGACAGACCCCCAAGTCTGACTCACTCTCGAGACCAGAACAAACAGAAATCCAAGTCACTGCCAAACCACAGAGACAGGTCAGGAGAAACAGTGCAGAAATAAGGAAGACGTCGCAGGAAAAGGAACAGAGAAAAGGAAGAAGGAGAGCCTGTAAAAGTCAGGCGACAGCGGCTCGGCTGCTCTGGATGAAAACACACCCGAGCAGAAGAGAGAGCTCAGTACTTTGTGCCAGGAGAAACATAATAAGCCGTGAAATCTACTCTACAAACAACAACTCGAAAGAATAATTTCCAAAATGAGCAAGCACAGGGCTACAAAAACAAACAGGCAAAGCAACACGACCGTGATCAATCAGAAGTCAGAACGGGTGCACCAGAAAATGCTGTACAGAAAGGACAAACAGGGAAAATGACAGGTGATCAAAGCAACGAGAGAAAAGATGACAGGACAGGAGGAGGAAACGCCAATGTTAAAAGCGCCTGTATTCCCACGATGGAGAACAGTATGGAGGTGCCTGAAAAAGCTAAACACGGAACTACCCTGTGACCCAGCAATCCCACTCCTGGGCATGCATCTGGAGAAAGTCATAATTCAAAACGATACACGCATCTCAGTGCACACTGCAGCACCGTTTACAACAGCCAGGACCTGGAAATGACCTAAATGCCCATCGACAGATATATGCACAAAGAAGACGTGGCATGTACAATGGAATATTACTCAGCCATAAAAAGGATGAAATAACGCCATTTGCAGCAACATGGATAGACCTAGAGATGATCATCCTAAGTGAGTAAGTCAGATGAACACCATATGATACCATTTATATGTGGCATCTAAAAAAAAGATACAAATGAACTCATACACAAAACAGAAATAAACTCATAGAAAATAAACTTATGGTTACCAAGGGGAAAGATGGGAGAGGGATAAATTAAGAGTTTGGGAGTAACATACACACATATATAAAATAACCAACAAGGACCTCCAGTAAAGCACAGGGAGCTATGCTCAGTTTTGTAATAACCTTTAAGGGCAAAGAATCTGAAAGAGAATAGATGTTTATACATATCGATACATGTATGTGTATCACTGAATCACTTTGCTATACACTTGAAATTAACACAACATTGTAAATCAACTGTATTTCAATAAAAAGGGGAAACTGTGTCATTGAAACAGAGAGGAGCTCCCAGAGAGAGAAAGGGGAAAAAGGAAACATCTGGGAAACAGACTTCAGGAAAAAGAGAATGGCCAGCACCAAACACTTCCTGGTGCTTAGTCAACTCAGTCGTGTCCACCTCTTTGTGACCCCAGGGACGGTAGCCCGCCAGGCTCCTCTGTCCATGGAATTCTCCAGGCGAGAATACTGGAGTGGGTTGCCATGCCCTCCTCCAGAGGATCTTCCCCACCCAGGGATCCAACCCAGGTCTCCGCACTGCAGACAGATGCTTTACCAACTGAGCCACCTGGGTTAGTAACTGAAATCAGTCCAGTAAAGAAAAAAAAAAAATCAAGTCCTGGACAAGATACGTCTAGCACAAGTTCAGGGCAAGCACAATATCAAACATCCCTTTAGGTCTGGGGCAACGTGGGGCAGGGACTACAGCTCAAAGGTTCCACAGGAAAACCGCATACAAGCTGACACGTTCACGTACACAGTTCTTACTCTTTGCAGATTATGTATTTGGGGATTTGGCTACTTGCTAAAATTTACTGGTAACCCCAGATCAGTACGAGCGGCGCCGCTGTGACCACTCGCACACCCAGCAGCCACGCTGGTCCCCAGCTGGGTCTGAGCAGAGGCCCAGCTAGCTCCCTTCTGGGTCTGCTGTGATCTTATAAACAAGTGTTTACCCGGGTCTATTCAGGGCCCCGTTTTGCACTTCGGTGCTTTTTGTCGGCGGTCCTGAGGTTTAAAATGGCCCCCAGGCACAGAGCTGAAGCGGGGTCTGGTGTCCATGGACAAGAAGGCGGTGATGAGCCTCAGGGAGAAATCACGAGTCAGGTGAGCGCCTCCAGGTGTGAGTCAGAGGCTGCTGGCCGTGAGCCTGGCGCTAATCCTGAGTCAACTGTGTAAATTAAGTAATACTCTTGACACAAAAACGCACAGGCAACGAGGCTGTGCACTGGTCCACGGATGAGGATGCAGCCAGAGGCACTCGGGACCCTCACCCACTGCACCCCCCATGGGCGATGGACTTCAAAGAGCATCACGACCACCAGCAGTGAGACCAGCAGGCCGGTCACAGAGGAAGCACTGCCCCCAAGACCTCCTCCTGAGAAAACCCTGGACGGTCAGCTCCAACCACGTGAGAGGTGCAATGGAATGCAGAGCAGTGGCAAGAGAAGGCCTCTGTGCACCGGCAGTGAGCAGTGACCGTGGGAGAGGGATTGAGACCCCAGGGCTCTGAAGGCTGCGGCAGGCAGGTGTCATGCAGGGTGGATGGTGACCCCGGGCAGAGCGCTCCACACCAGCAAGAATCGGTGGGTGGGGAGGAGAGGCCTCACGTGTACACGAGTGTGTGTGAGTGTGTGTGTGAGTGTGTGTGTGTGTGTGTGTGCACGTGCAAAACAGCTGCTTGTTCTCCACACACTGACCTTTTCCTTCCCAGTCTCAGAGCTCAACTACGTTCCGAAGCCTCCTCTGCGGCCAGGTACATGGGTCAAACGCACGGGTCAGGTGCGTAAGCATGTGGTCAGCTGCAGGTCAAGTGCATGGGTCAAGAGCATGGCTCAGGTGTGTGCAGTCAGGAGCAGCCTCCAGAGGACACAAGGGCAGGTGGGAGGAGAGATGTGGTCCAGGAGTTTCCTCTTTCCCTCCCTCTGAGAGACCCAAGAAGGACTCCAGAGTCCAGGGAGCCTGAGTCCCTGAATGGCTGCGTGGATGCGAACCACCCCCTCCTCATCCCTGCCAATCCCCAGGGGACTGAAAAATACAATATCTATGTGTCAGGATGCCTGAGGCTTGGAGGGCTGTTTATTACAGCAATTAGTTTAATTCACCCCCAATATACAGGGAGAGAACACTAAGTTCCTTACAGCCAAAAAAAAAAAAAAAACCAGGAGGAAAAAAACTGTAATCAAAACTGAAAACCAATAAAGAGATCAGCCTCCCAGTGTTTTCGTAATCATTTCTTTTAACTTGATAGATTCATTTGGAAACAGTCTCTCTTGTGGCAAAAAATAATAATAATAATAATAAAGTTCAGCTTTTTCTTCATTGACTTTTTCTCCCTTTACTTTCAAATTAAGTCTCCTTAATGAGGCTGATTTATCAACAGCACATGTATTTTGAGTCTGTGCTTACCCAGGCCACCCATTACCTGCAACCCTTTGGAGAGACACGTCTGAAATGTTCATGAAACGTCAGCGACAACTACTCCTGGAGCTGGCGTCTGTGCTTTTCCATATGACATGCTGCTGCTGCTGCTAAGTCGCTTCAGTCGGGTCCGACTCTGTGTGACCCCATAGACGGCAGCCCACCAGGTTCCGCCGTCCCTGGGATTCTCCAGGCAAGAACACTGGAGTGGGTTGCCATTGCCTTCTCCAATGCATATGGCCTGAAGCTTTTATAATAATCACGTAACTTTCATAAGAGATGTCAGACGACATGGAAGGAAGAATGAGAGCTGGGCCTGCCCTTCTGCCAGGTTGGTTCTCTCCCTGGAAAGTGGGGTCGTGAGAGCTCGCCCTGAGATGACCCCAGGGCACAGCACTCTGGGCCCAGGTAGCGCCCCTCCCCAGGAGCGGGGTTTCCCGGGAGACCTGAGGTGCAGGAGCCTGGGCCTTGGGAGGGAGCCCAAGGGCCGCACCGGTGCCAATCGGCCAGGAGGTGGCTCCGCGGGCCTCCCCAGTCCCTCTGACCCCAGCCAGGCCCCTTCCCAGCAGGGCCTTCAAGCTCACAGGCTGGAGCCTCCCAGAGGCCGTCTACACCCGCCCCAGCCCCGCCTCTCCCACCTCCTCTCTAAACTCTAATATGAGGGGTCCTCTTGGGCCCCACGGAGACCTAAGGAGCAGAGACGACGAGAAAGGAGATGCCCCGGAGGAAAGCCCACCCAGCACGGGCTGAGACCCCAGTCAGCTGATCCCAAGAGACAAGAAGCCCCACTGGGAGGCGCCCACTCGGCCCGACTGTGGGTCTGTGCGCCACCTGCCAGCCTCCAGAAAGCCCCTCCTGGGGTCACCGAATCTTTCCAGCACCCCCGCGGGCCCGGACGTCACATCCATTAGCCAGACCCTGGACGTGACTCTGCAGGGGGCTCAAGTCCAGCCCCGCACAGCCCAAGGGTTCCCCCACCAAGCCTGGTGCAGCCCCCCGCCCCCGCCAGGCTCCACCCACCCAGCTTCAGCATGCATCCTGTCCACCCGAGGGAGCCCTTCCTGTGTTCTCCAAGGCCCCCGAAACAGCACCACGGCCAGGGAGACCCCTCTCCTGCACCCGCTGCGGCCACCGGGACCTCATACAAATTCACCATGGGGGGAATGTCTCCCTCGTGTGCATAAGGGAGCATGGGGCTCAAGGGACGACTCAGGGGCTGCTGGCGGGCAGGGCAGGGAAGGGCACGCTGGGCAGAGCTTGCAGACTCCAGGAAGCGGGAGCCCCAGTGCCAGAGGAGGCAGCAGGGCCTACCCGAGGCGGGCAGCCCGTTTACTAAGGCACCCACTGTGCTCGCTGCCTCTACAAGGCTGGTCTCTGTGCTCAGAGGCTTGGCCTCCATCCCTGCACATAGTAGGTGCAGCAAGCAGGGAGGAGGGAGAGGGAGGAGGGCCCAGCAGGAGGAGGTGGGCGGGGAGCTAGTGCAGAGGGGCAGGAGCAGCAGGGCCTCGGAACCGCCGGGGCAGGGGGCGAGCAGAGGCCCCTGGAGCCCAGGTCATGCCTGCCATGGGCCGGAAGGCTGGCGGCGGGCAGGCGGGCTCACCGTCTGCTGCAGGTCCTCGATGATGATGCGCAGCACCAGCGTGTGGGCCTGGCCCTCCTCCGCCCTGGAGCCGCCTGGCTTCTGGGCCGTGGCCCGGATGGTGTCGTAGATGGTCTCCCCCTTGGAACTGTCCGACTCCAACTCCTCTGAGGAGTCTGAGTAGCTCTGGGCCATCTCGTCCTCGCTGGACGTGGGGCTGCGTGGCATGGCTGCGCGTGTCTGCACGGAGAGGGGAGAAGGGAGACAGACATGAGAGGAGGCTCGAGGAGGAAGCCGGGGGTGTGGCGGAGGCTGGTGTCCAGGGGAGAGATCGCAGGCTGGGCGACCTGCGTGGGTAACACACACCCCCCACACACCCCCACTCCCTCCCGGGGCCCGAGCCAGGCAGGACCTGTGGGGGCCCCGAGAGCCCTGCCCTGGTGCTTGGAAACCCCGCATTTAAAAGGAGCTCAAAAATAAATAAATAAATAAATAAATAAAAGGAGCTCAAACTCGCTGCAGCCACGGCCACAGCTTATGGGGACGGACCAAAGGGGCAGTGGGGCGGTCTGAAACGTTTGGGAGTAAGAGGAACAGCTCGCTTTGTTTTTCTTGGAGGAAGAGCAGCAGGCAGAGAGATGTGGGCTTTGGGTCAGAAGGGTACCAAGCTCCTGCTATAATAACCCCCTCTGCTTCAAACACGGCAATGATAGGTACTGTGTAAAAATAGACCCAGTACGCAGGGCCAGGCTCAGAAATGAGATAATCTCCAGGCCCAGGAGCACAGCAGAACCCAAAGGCTGATGGGGGAAGGCCGGGGGTCTCCAAGAGCCCGCGGAGGCTGGGAGGGCAGCTTCCTCACCATCAAGTGCAATAAAAGCCCCCCGGCAAGGACCCAGGTGAGGGGGCCAACTGCCACCTCGTTCCACAGGCGTTAGCAGGACAGAACTGGGGGGCAGGCTGCCCACGAGACACCCCCCAGTCTGTGGGCAGCGGTCAGAAAGGTCAGGCTAAAACCTGAGATGACCAGGGGTCCTGGGCTGGGGGGTGCGTGCCAAACCAGCAATGCACTTCTATGTGAACTCTGTAAAAGGAAATCAAAGGTCAAGTTCACGTGAACAAAAAAGATGTCCCAGGCTGTTCCCTGCAAAACAGGGTGTCCTGGCTATCCCCTCACACGCCACCCTAGTCATCCAGGGTCTGCCTGACCAAGGTGTGGCCTCTTCTTCCCACGGACAGCACAGCTGAGGGCAGCGTGGACCCCAACGACCCACGCAGGGCCCCGAACGGAGCCCTGAGAAAGGGCCTTTCAGACACGGCGTCCTTGTTCACAAAGGCCGGGAAGACGCAGGCCCGTTGAGCCTGAAGCGCGCACGACGTGAGTAACGGGGCAGAGGCACCCAGGAACGCCCAAGTAGGGGGCAGGGGGGCAGAAAGTGGCTGTGATGTCACTTGTAACCTCGGTCTCCTCAAAACATTCCAGGTGAGGAGAGAAAGCCAGACGTGGGACACAGATGCTTGCGATGCTATTGTCTGTGTGTCTCTCTGTGCTGGGATATTTCACAGTAGAGGAGGGGGGAGAAAAGCCAGAGGGAGGGAGGGGAGGAAGATGGTCACCTGGCAGACTGCCCCAGGGGCTGGGGTGCGTGGCCCCCAGAAGCCATTCACTTTGGGCTGACAAGCCTCAGAAA
Source organism: Connochaetes taurinus (assembly GCA_006408615.1). Lineage (NCBI taxonomy): Eukaryota > Metazoa > Chordata > Mammalia > Artiodactyla > Bovidae > Connochaetes > Connochaetes taurinus. The sequence goes on from SJXO01002520.1 coordinate 140,821, forward strand.
AGTCCTAGGCAGGACACAGCTCAGCCAGTGCCAACTCAGCATCCAGTCTGAGAAGGCTGACGCCCACCATTTACCTCCAGAGTTCACTTAAGGTCAGCGGACACCTATGGAAGTGCTTCTCTCCTGGGCCACCAGGTCCCAGGACATTCCCAGCCATTGATTAGACACACAAAGCCCAGCAAAGTGCAGACACCACCCCAGAAAATGCACCCCCACACACACACCCCCAGGGAAAGGCAAGACCACAACTGGGTCGCGGGCTCCCCTACCGCCAAGAGCACCTGGGCCGTCCTCGGACATGGGGTCCAAAAACGCTCCTATGTCCAACCTGCAGAGGGGCTGAATGAGTCCTAACCCAGAGGCTTCACACGAAAACCCCAATATCTGGCTCATCCTGACCACCAGGAAAATCTGGCCTGGTTGAGGTCGGCCATGCAGCACCCAGGCCTGGAGCAAGCTGCAGCCACTCCCTGGCCAGCCTGCCCTCCTCCCCAAGTCCTCCCAGAACCAAGCGACTCCGCACGGTCAGACCTCCTGTGAGCTCTCTTCCTGGCCCGCGGGCCTCAAGTCTGAGCAGCTGCGAAATGATCTGCCCAACCCCCCCACCCGGCCTCCTCGTTATTCTGCCTTCACACCTCCCGTGAGGGGTCCCTGGTCAAACATCTCAGACAACACATTACCCATATCACCCAGGAAGGGTTTCATTTCTTAAAGTAAAATTACCAAGTGAAAATAGTTGCTCGGTCATGTCCGACTCTGCGACTCCATGGACTGTAGCCCACAGGCTCCTCTGTCCATGGATTCTCCAGGCAAGAACACTGGAGTGGGTTGCCATTCCCTCCTCCAGAGGATCTTTCTGACCCAGGGTCAAACCCGGGTCTTCCTGCATTGGAGGCGGATGATTTAGCATCTAAAATTTCCAAAGTACATCCCATCCTCCACTAAAACTTCAGAGCACCAGGGGACTCCTGAATTTACTGACAAACACCTCTGTCATTTGAGCTTCATATTTTTCCAACTGTACCAGAGCACAGACTGGCGGGGGTGGGGGCTGGTCTGAGGCCGAGGACAGGGTCTGGCCACCCCGGGTCCTACCTTAGGAAGGTCCCAGCCAGCCTGGCTGTGACTTCCACCAACACGTTCATTCCTGCCTTCGCCCATTCACCATTTATACAGGAAAAAAATAAGTGCCTGGCATAATTATATGCCACATATATACTATATAATATAGAACACAGTTACAATTATTGTAATATGGAAATAGTTGCATGTTATTATAATATATTGTGATAATTATATACACACAATTATCATAACATAATATAAATAGAAATTATGTATTACATCGTTGTGTGTGTTGTTTTAGTTGCTCAGCTGTATCTGAATCTTTGTGACCCCATGGACTGTAGCCCACCAGGCTCCTCTGTCCATGGGATTTCCCAGGCAAGAATACCGGAGTGGCTTGCCATTTTCTTCTCCAGGGATCTTCCCAACCCAAGGATCGAACCTGGGTCTCCTGTGTTGGAGGCAGATTCTTTACCGTCTGAGCCACCAGGGAAATAGCATTATATAGTTGCATATATATATATATAAAACAAGGTTTCCAGGTTTTAATATCCTCTAGAACAGGCCAGCTCCCTGGTGGTCCGGTGGTTAGCACTCTGCACTTTCACTGCCGTGGGTTAGAGAGTCGGACCATAAAGAAGGCTGAGCGGCCAAGAAGTGATGCTTTCAAACTGTGGTGCTAGAAAAGACTCTTGAGAGTCCTGTGGGCTGCAAGGAGATCAAACCGGTCAATCCTAAAGGAAATCAATCCTGAATATTCATTGGAAGGACTGATGCTGAAGCTCCAATCCTTTGGCCACCTGATGCGAAGAGCCGACTCATTGGAAAACACCCTGATGCTGGGAAAGACTGAGGGCAGAAGCAGAAGCGGGTGGCAGAGGATGAGATGGTTGGACGGCATCACTGAATCAGTGGACAGGAACCTGGCCAACTCCAAGAGATGGTGAGGGACAGGGAAGCCTGGTGTGCTGCAGTCCACGGGGACATGAAGAGTCAGACACGACTTGTGGCCTGAACCACAACCCTCTCGAGCAGTGTCTCTTCATCCCGGCTGCACAAGGAAGCTACCTGGGATCTTGTTCTAAAACACAGTGGTGCCAGGAGGTCTGATTCAGTTGGTCTAGGTGAGGCCCCAATATCGACATTATCTTAATTTTTTAATATTTATCTGCCTGCACTGGGTCCTAGTTGCGGCATTTGAGACCTAGTTCTCTGACCCAGGATGGAACCCAGGCCCCCTGTATGGGGAGCGCATCACATTAGCCACTGGACCACCAGGGAAAGCCCCCTGATGGGCGTGATCTTTAGATGCCCTGAGACTCTGATGCCGGGAGAGACTGAAGCCAAAGGAGAAGGGGCAGTAGATGATGAGATGGTCAGATAGCATCACTGACTCAACGGATACCAATTTGAGCAAACTCTGGGGGAAGGAAATGGCAACCCATTCCAGTGTCCTTGCCTGGAGAATTCCACAGACAGAGGAGCCTGGCGGGCTGCAGTCCATGGGGGTCGCAAAGAGCCAGACACGACCAAGCGACTAACCACTAGCTGCTGTCGCATGGGGCGTGGGAACAGCCCGCAGGTCCAGGTCCAGAGGTGGTTCTGAGACAGGTCAGACGACAGGCAGACACTGGGAACGTGCAAACGCTGGCCACAGTCTCCAGGTGACTCTGCAGCCGCGGCCCCCAGGCCAGTGACCCGCTGTGGACACGCAGTCTGAACAGTAAAGCGTACCTGACCCCAGGGTCTTCCTTCCAGAAAACCAAAGGTGGGGGTGAGGTGGTTTAAGGATGTCTGTGTCACACGGAACTGACAACCGAGGGGAAGGCGCCCTGTGTCCCCCAGACCCCTGCCACCCGCAGTCCTCACCTGGCCACAAGGAGCCACCGTTGCTACCACATCAGCTTAGGGGTGATGGTCACACATGGACGTGTCTGCCACCGAAACCCACTGGACGGGTCTGAGGGGAAACGGCAGACCCGCGCCCACTTCTTCCCAGGACGTCCTGGGAGCTCAGGCCAAAAGCCCCAGCAGGCTGGTCCTGACCTTAAAAAGGAGCTTGCGTAACTCGATCAGCTGATCCACAGGAAAAGCAAACACCTGGGGAAACACTTAATTATTAACTGCAGTTGGGGCCACGGGTGACACAGAGGGCACCTGGGGACTCTCGCATTTTGGATAAACAATGGATACGTTTTATCCTAAGTACTTCCTAAATACTGGGCAGGACATGGGGTGCAAGGCGCTCAGTCGTGTCCGACTCTTTGTAAACCACTGGACTGTAGCCCGCCAGGCTCCTCGGTCCATGGGAGCTTTCAGCCAAGTATACTGGAGTGGGTTGCCATTTCCTTCTCCGGGGGACCTTCCTGACCCAGGATAGAACCCACGTCTCCTTTGTCTGCTGCACTGCAGGCGAATTCTTTACATGCTGAGCCATCGGGTACTCACACTACAACACTGACAACCTGAAATTCACACAGAGGGGGATGTCCTGCATCTCCCGGGCAATGCCATGACGGGTGGAAGGGCTTCTCCACCCTGTGGGGGGGTGGGGGGCAGGGTGGAGAACGCTCCGGGATAGGAAACTAAGGACAAAACTCAGTCTGGAAACCGCTTCCCCAGGAAAAGTCAGTGGCAGGACCCGGAAGGGAAGGTTACTCACCACCCGTGGGCAGACATTTCTAGTGTAACTGACCTCTCGGGGAAAATACCAAACTATACAAACACAAGTCGATAAAGTCCAACATTTCTCAGAAGGTGCTTGCTTCACTGGCCCTGCTGGGCACCTATTAATAAGCACAAAAGAAAGTAACAGTGGGAAAAGCAATTTTAACAAAAACTCCACATTTTGCTGCTGAAATGTTCCAAGAAAGCACACAATTGTTCCAAGAAAACATAAAATCTCAAACCGTCTCCTGAGTCTCCTAACACCTGTGAGGAACAGGCAGCTAAGTTTTCCTCCTGGTTCCCTCCTCAGACATAGAGAAAATATGAAAGCTGATCTGGACAGAAGACACATAGTAAAATCAGAGTGACTTTACCGAGGTCAAAGCTGCAAGAATCACATAAGCGAAGGTAACCTATGAAAAGGCAGAGGTGCCATCAGCTCTAGTTTATTTTATATGTGTGTGTACATATACGGGGCTTCCCTGCCGACTCAGATGGTAAAGAATCTGCCTGATATGCAGAAAACCCAGGTTCGATCTCTGGCTAGGGAAGATCCCCTGGAGAAGGGAATGGCTACCCACTCCAGTAATCTTGCCTGGAGAACCCCATGGACAGAAGAGCCTGGTGGGCCACAGTTAATAGATACACACACGCACACACACACACAAATGTGGGTTTTTTTGGCAAAAAATAAAAAATGTTTTTATTCAAGTGGAATCTCAAACAGACACCTGATATATTTAACATACTGGAAGCAAGGTTTTATGACTATTCATTTACTCTGTACATCCAAATATACTAAAGCGGCTGGTCCTCAAAGCAGTAGGGCCTTGCTTGCCCAGGGGCTGCTCTGGAGTTTAATGCAGATGTGAGAACTCAGGTCAGTCAAGATCATCGCCAAGGACTGGCAACAGCCTCCACCAGAACCGGTAGGTCAGAACTAGATTTGAGAAGGGCCCAGGTTCTGCCACACCCTTGGAAAGTCACTAACAGATGACGGTGAGTTAACACAGGCTGACAGTGAGGGGGGGTGCAGGGCAGGGGGGTTTGGGCAGCAGTGGGCCAGATGGAGGTCGAAGGCGCCTAGGAAGGTGAGAGAAAAGCACGCCTGTGTCTCGGTGCTCATTTAAATCTGCGATGCTTTTCCCTTTGGGCTGCCCAGGTTGCTCAGTGGTAAAGAGGCCACCTGCCAACGCAGGAGACACAGGAGAGGCAAGTTCAGTCCCTGTGTCGGAAGATTCCCCTGGGGAAGGAAATGGCAGCCCACTCCAGTGTTCTTGTCTGGGAAATCCCACGGGCAGAGGAGCCCGGCGGGCTACAGTCCATGAGGTCGCACAGAGTCGGACATGACTGAGGACGCACACACACACACACACACACACACACACACACACACTCGCTTTCCCTTGGGCTGAGGAGGGATGGGGAGGCACTCAGCACTGGGGGGTGGGGGCTGCCCTAGAAGCTTCTGCCGCACCAGCCCCCCAGTAACTGCATCGGAATCTAGGAGGCATGGTCTAGGGATCAGACCACACCCCCGAGGACGGGGAGACACCAGGATTCAGGTCACACGCCACCTCTTCCGAGGACCCCTGCTGGAAGTCACTCCCCCAACTGCCCCTAGCAGAGGGACCGCAGCTGCAGCCCAGCTGGCACCACGTGGCAGCCACCCCACCTGTGAGGGCAGCGTCCTCTACCACACCGCAGGCCAGGGGGAGGTGTGACTGCAGACCCCACCCAGCAGCGTGGCATCAGCCCATCCTCCCACCACCAACTTCACATGTTGGGGTCCTGGCCCCCAGAACCCTAGAAGGCAGCTGTGTTTGGAGTTGGGGACTTTCAGGAGGTGAGCATGGTGAAATGAGGTCACTAGGGTGGGCCCTGTCTGACGTGCCTCTTTGCGCTGTTCTCGGGGGTTCTCGCGGCAAGAACGCTGCAGGGGTTTGCCATTCCTTCCCCCAGCGAATGCTGGGAAAGATGGAAGGCAAAAGAAGGGGGCGGCAGAGGATGCGATGGTCAGATGGCATCACCGACTCAACGGACATGAACTTGAGCAAACTCTGGGAGACAGTGGAGGACAGGGAAGCCTGGTGTGCTGCAGTCCAGGGGTCACAAAGAGTCAGACACGACTCTGACTCAACAACAACAACGAACAGTCCAATGTGACCAGTGTCCTTATCAGACAAGGAAGTCAGGGGATACACACACAGACACACACACAGACACAGACACACACACAGACACAGACACACAGACACACACAGACACACACACAGACACACAGATACACACAGACCCACAGAGACACAGACACACGGACACACAGACACACACACACACACACATACAGACACACACACACACACACATACAGACACACACAAACACACACAGAGGGATGACCCTGTGAGGACTCAGCCGGCCACACGCCCAGGAGGGAGGCCTCAGGGGGACCAGCCCCGCCCACACCCGGGTCTGGGATTCCAGCCTCCAGGCCTGGAGACAGGGAGTGTCTGCTGTCTCAGCCCCCAGGCTCTGGGCCTTTGCCTTGGCAATGACAGGGAATGGGTACAGGGTGAGGCCCTCCGGACGTTCTTAAATTCTCCACCATCGAGACAGGCTTTCTTCTGAAACCACTGTCCAGAATAAACTCCATGTCTGTCCCTTCCTGCGAGTGCAGATGAATTCCAAGTAGGATCGCTCTCCTCTCTCTTCCATGAACTGCTGGTATCCTCGTCTGCCCTGAGTCTCTCTGCCTAGCTCCCCAAGTCCTTCCTTCGCGCCTGGCTCACCAGAACACACTCACTCTCCTTCCCTCTCTCCTGGGAAGCACCGCTGTCCACACCTCCCCGTTAACCTCTGATGATTCTCAGCTAGTGTTCCGAAAACCACGCCGTCATAGACACTCCAGTCCATCCCTGGCCGAAGGAGTTTGGGAAACGTAACTAGATTAAACAAACACGCACCAATCACTTTGAAAGTCAAAGTGTTAACGGCTCTGTCATGTCCGACTCTTTGAGACCCCACGGACTGTAGCCTGCCAGGCTCCTCCCAGCGAGAATACTGGAGTGGCTAGCCATTCCCTTCTCCAGGGGACCTTCCAGACCCAGGGATCAAACCCAGGTCTCCTGCACTGCAGACAGATTCTTTACTGTCTGAATACTGGAGTGAGTAGCCATTCCCTTCTCCAGGGGACCTTCCAGACCCAGGGATCAAACCCAGGTCTCCTGCACTGCAGACAGATTCTTTACTGTCTGGGCCACCAGGGAGGCCCAATCACTTTACTGCAGAATTTACTGCACTGTCTCTCAGAGTGGCTGATGCAACATTTTCCCAAAACCACTTAACCCCTGAATCACCTGTTCCTGGAGAGGACAAATGTCACCTCCCGCAGCAGGTACATCACCCGCCTCCAGGGCACGTCCCGCAGAGCCCAGCTCCCTGCCGAGCACAACCGCCCCGGACGCTTACTGGGTAAAGACCTGTACGGCAGGGAACTGGAAACACTCCTGCCCAGAGGAAAAGGGCTCCAGGGGTATTACCGCTCCACAATATCCTTGGGCCAAAATCGATCTCCCCAAATCCGAAAAAGAGCTGCTGACGAGCCAGATGCTGAATTAAACTGTCTCCGTTGAGGATCACTGACCGCAAGGAGGAGGATCACGCGCCTTCCCCGCGTGTTCCGTGTGATTCCTGGCGTGTTCCGTGTGGTTCCCGGCGTGTTCTATGTGGTTACTGGCGTGCGAGGTATCAAGAGGCCTTCTGGGTGGGTTACCAGAAAGGCTGGGATTTGGAACGTTCACACGATGGACCCACTTCCCTTCCACGAGGCAGAATTCCCTCAGGAGCCTGTGCTCCTTGGACTATGGGAGCGGGGTCCCCGCGGCTTCTGGCTCCCCGCCTCCTGGAGAGAGCCAGCTGGGCTTCCAGTCTGGGCTGCAGGGGGCTCCCATCTGAGTTTCTGCTGTAAATGTTGTTAGTCGTGTCCGACTCTGCAACCCCACAGACTGCAGCTCCTCTGTCCTCCACCGTCTCCCAGAGTCTGCTCAGACGCATGTCCATTCAGTCGGTGATGCCATCCAACCCTCTCATCCTCTGTCCCCTTCTCCTTTTGCCTTCAATTTTTTCCAGCATCAGGGTCTTTTCCAATGTACAGAAGGCCTGTTTTTTTTAAATCATAGGCCCACATTTTGGTTTTCTTCCAGCATAAATGAAGAGATTCTGACCAAGCAGTGTGCCCTCCGCTCCTAACCTCATCGCAAAACACGTGACTCACCCATCTAACACTTTTGCAGAAGCAAGAATCAATTCACTCTGAAAAAAAAGGGATATCATGACAGGAGGACTAACAGGTCACGACCTCCTCTACGGGGAGACGGCCCCGCCCAGCGCCTCGCAAACCCAAGCTGTTGCTCGATAGCCCTTGTGTCCTGGGGGACCAGAGGTCAGGACTCTGACGGCCACAGGGCGATGGCAGGGGGACTAGGAGAGGAAACCCCTCAGTCAGGCCCCAGACATCTAGATCAAAGTAAAGGAGCATTTCCCTGACTGGAACGTGAATCTGCCCCAGGCCTGCAGCAGCCATCAACGTAACCAACACACAAGCCAACACATACGTGGATAACACTGTTTCAGGGTTAAAAAGGTAGGGGGAAAGAACTGTTTTTCTGATACTCGGCTTCTCTGCATGGAAAAGCCACGAGCACTTGGAAATAAATTATTTAAACCAGTGAAAATGCTCAGCAAGTGCTAGATAAGAAATTAATGAATACACAAAGTTAAATAAGTTGCTACATTTGCAATAAATAATTTAAAGACATTAAAAATTCTATCAGAGTCCTAACAATAGCCAAAGATATGTAAGAAAAAGTATCTAAAGCAACCTACGCTAGACCTTTATGGAGAAAATTAATAGGACATTATTCAGAACAACAAAATAAGAAAGAAAGACACAGGTCTTCATAGGAAGACCAGATGAATGGAGAGAGCCACCACAATCACGGAAGCTAGGCTTTAATATCTTAAGGATAATAGTTCTCCACACAACACAGATTTGAGGCAACTTCCAACAGAAACCCTGGCAGGACTGTTCACAGAACTTATTCTGGTCGTAAAGTTTGCAGAAAAGGAGAAAGAACAAAAATCACCAGGACAGGGACTTGCCTGGTGTTCCCGTGACTAAGACTCCACCCTTTCAATGCAGGGGGCGCAGGTTTAATCCCCGATCAGGGAACAAAGATCCCACATGCTTTGCAGCACAGTCAAAAAATAATTTTTTAAAAAATACCAGGACTAACTTTGGAAACAAAGAGATGCCAAATCTTCCTGAACAGTTATAATACGAGATCAGGATGACTTTGCTACAGAGACAGACACAGATCAATGGGAAGAGCAGAGAACTCGGGCCAGGCCTCACAAACACGGGAATGCAACGTGGGTCCAAGTGTTGGGAGGAAAAGAACCGATAAACCCACGATGCTGACATCGTGGGCCGTTCACGCGCAAAGTGTAAGAAACGGAGCACCCCTCCCCACACACGCGCCAATGCCACACACGCTAAAGCCTGAAGCATGAAAAAGCAAGACTACAAACGTCTAGAAGGAAAAACACAAGATCTCTTACTCGAATCTGGGATGCTCGACAGACGCAGTTTTGGTGCTGCTGTAACAGATGAGCACAGACTATTGGGATAAAACAACAGAAAGGCATTCTCTCCCAGTTCTAGAGGCAGAAGTCCCAAGCGAGCCACAGAGGGCTAATGCCAAGGTGTGGTCAGTGCTGGTTCGTCCTAGAGGTTCAGGGAAGAATCTGTCTCCTCGCCTTTCTCAGATTCTGGGGCTCCCCCTACTCCGCACACAGCCTCTGCATTGCTGTAACCTTGCCTTCTCCCTCCTATACCTGCCAAGCCCCCTCTGCCTTCCTCTAATGAGGACCCCTGAGATTACAGTCAGTGCCACCACACATCGTCCAAAACATCCTCCCCACCCCAAGATCCTGAACTTCACCACACCCACAAAGCCCCCTCTGCCATAAAATAATAAGTCCCCTCCATTCAGACCTTCAGGGCACAAACATCCAAAGATGCGATGTGCGGTCCATCGGGCGTGATCAAAGTGCAGCTTGCCCTCCACCTCCTGTTCTGACCACCCTTCAGCTCTGCCATCTCCCACCTCCTCTCCCTCCTTGAGTCAGTAACTCTTCTTTCCTGCCCACCCGATGCCAGCCTGTGTGCCAGCTGCTGAACTCTGCTGCTGTACTTTTCAAGCTACTGTACTGTTAAGGTTTAAAATATTTTCCTTATTTTTTTGTTTTTTAATGTATTATTTGTGTGAAGAGTACTATAAACCTATTACAGTACAGGACTATATACCGATTGCTTTAGTTGGGTATCAAGGCTAACTGTGCTGGAACGACAAACAAACTGGATGTACAAACATGTTCTCAGAACAGAAACTCATTGGTACGCAGGGGGTTTAGTATAAGGTCCCATTCGTGGGGCCCAGAGATTACAGCCTGGTACCTTTGGGGGCCAAGACTCAGCTGACCAAAAACCTACATAGCATATTAAAAAGCAGAGGCATCACTTTGCCAACACAGGTGTGTACAGTCAAAGTGACGATTTTCCCAGTAGTCATCAACAGATGTGAAAGGTGGACCATCAGGAAAACTGAGCTCTGAAGAATTGATGCTTTCGAATTGTGGTGTTGGAAAAGACTCTTGAGAGTCCCTTGGACAGTTAGGAGATCAATCCAGTCAATCCTAAAGGAAATCAACCCTGAATATTCACTGGAAGGACTGACGCTGAAGCTGAAGCTCTAATACTTGGACCACCTGATGCAGAACCGACTCATCAGAAAGGACTCGATGCTGAGAAAGACTGAAGGCAAAAGGAGAAGAGGGCAGCCGAGGACAAGACGGTCAGGTGGCATCACCAACTCAAAGGGCACGGATGTGAGCAAATTCCGGGGGACTGTGGAGGACAGAGGAGCCTGGTTCCCTAAGAGTCAGACAGGACTGAATGACTCAGCAACCACAATCGAATTGTTACTATGCTTTTCTACACTTTCATGTTTATAATGCTTCTAACTAAAAATAAAAACTTAAAAAAAAATTAAGGACTATGACAGCTGCCTGTGATGGTCTTACCACCTCCTTCCTGGGGAACCAAGCACCCTCCTATTCATCAGGGAAGATGAAGGACAGAAGGCAGAATGCGACATACGCAACATATATTATTAAAATGTACTATGTAAAACATACTAACATGTTTATATAAAATACATTACATACACTATTTATGCATATTATTAAATATTAACGGACATTCAAACACTGTGGAGAAGGAAATGGCAACCCACTCCAGTATTCTTGCCTGGAGAATTCCAGGGACAGAGGAGCCTGGTGGGCTACAGTCCATGGGGTCACAAGAGTCGAACATGTCTTAGCAAATAAACCACCACCACCACCATTCAAATAGTATCATTTTTTTCATTGCTAAGTCGTGTATCCGACTCTTTTGCAACCCCATGGACTGTAGCTCACCAGGCTCCCCTGTCCCTGAAACTCTCCAGGCAAGAATGCTGGAGTGGGTTGCAATTTCCTTCTCCAGGGGATCTTCCTGACTCAGGGGTCAAACCTGGGTCTCCAGCATTGGCAGGCAGTTTCTTTACCAGTGAGACATCGGGGAAGCCCAGTATAAACAAATATATTATGAAAATATTACTGACAAAAACATATAAAATTTCCACTCGTATATATTAAAACATGTATAATATTCCGGGGCGACATTCTCTTTTTTGCAGCACCCTAGGTTGAGAGGACCTGGGGCTGAAAGCACAGAGGGATCCTCCCTGGTCCTGCTCAGATAAGCAAGGTCCTCTCTAACTCTTGGGCCATTTCTGCCTCAGGCCAGCCTCCTGGGCAGTTTCTCTTGGGCCAAGGTCTGAAAGTCAGGACAAAGGTCTCTAGTCCCATCTAGTTCCTCCAGTTCTGAAGAGTATTCGGGATCAGACAGAAAAGGCGACATTCAAACGCGTCTCTGCGGCCTGCATGGCTGGTGATCTCCAGACACTGGGTACCCTACAGCCCCCAGGCTCCTGCGTCTGGTGTGGGTCCCCCTGGCCACCCAGCTGTGAGGGAGGGTGAGGGGCCTGGGGTCCCGGCCAGGGCATCTCCCTCCTTGCTTCCCCTGCTAGAACCCCGTGGGAGTGCAGCCGCACCCTGGGGCTCCCCTGGGAGGCGACACCCACCCGGACAAAGCACCCCCATGGGCCCACGAGCTCTTAGAACCCAGTTCACGGTGTGTGCCCTTTCGCTATTAACCAGCCTTCTCTTTGTATGTGAGCCGCATCTGGGTTGGCTGACGGTGTTGGCATGAAACAGACTCAAGCAGTCTGCCTCCAGCCTGGCCCACCTCCCAGCTGTCCATTCGGTCTGGACAAAGCACAGCAGAGACCCTGGACGGAAGGCTGACAGAAGGCTGGCGGAAGGCAGCTCCAGCTCAACTGCAAGCTCTGGCTTTTGAAGGGCTCACAGAGGCCACTCCTAATCTATGGGTTGTAGGTTAGTTTGGTCAATCGTGTCTGACCCTTTGCGACCCCATGGACTGTAGCCCAACAGGCTTCTCTGTCCACGGGATTCTCCAGGCAAGAAAACTGGAGTGGGCTGCCGTTTCCTCCTCCAGGGGATCTCCCTGACCCAGGGGCTGAACTTGAGTCTCTCGTGTCTCCTACATTGCAGGCAGCTTCTTTACTGTCTGAGCCAGGGAGGCCAAGCTATGGGGGACCGGCAGCAGTCAAGGCAATGAGTCTGGGAACCTGGCACATCAGACAAGGCTGCGGAGCCAAGACATCCTGGGGAGACGACGTGTCCCCGAGATCTCAAAACCCAGCTGAGTCTGCTACAGAAAGGCATTTAGTTTTTCAGATCCAGCGTGGGGCTCCCAACAGCTTTCTGCACCAGGCATCAGGCGCTGCCTGGGGTGGAGGGAGGTACTCTGTCCAGGCGCCAAGTCCCTGCCTGCGGGAAGCTTTGTGGTCACTTGCTGGGGGACGGCCATGGCTGAACCCTGGGTGGGGCTGCGGCTAGCCCGGTCCTGCAATCCCCCGTAATGACAGTGTTTACACTGAGGATGGGTTTTGTTTAATTCCTATCATCCCAGGCTGAGGGAACTTGCAACCATGGTTTCCATTTTCTTCTTCTGTTTTCCCAGAAAAGGATCTTAAAGAAACACCTTTCCCTCCAGGGGTTTAAAGCCACCAAGCCACCCTCCCAGTGTGAGCTGGTCCTGCACTTTGCGACCCCATGGACTGTAGCCCAACAGGCTTCTCTGTCCACGGGATTCTCCAGGCAAGAAAACTGGAGTGGGCTGCCGTTTCCTCCTCCAGGGGATCTCCCTGACCCAGGGGCTGAACTTGAGTCTCTCGTGTCTCCTACATTGCAGGCAGCTTCTTTACTGTCTGAGCCAGGGAGGCCAAGCTATGGGGGACCGGCAGCAGTCAAGGCAATGAGTCTGGGAACCTGGCACATCAGACAAGGCTGCGGAGCCAAGACATCCTGGGGAGACGACGTGTCCCCGAGATCTCAAAACCCAGCTGAGTCTGCTACAGAAAGGCGTTTAGTTTTTCAGATCCAGCGTGGGGCTCCCAACAGCTTTCTGCACCAGGCATCAGGCGCTGCCTGGGGTGGAGGGAGGTACTCTGTCCAGGCGCCAAGTCCCTGCCTGCGGGAAGCTTTGTGGTCACTTGCTGGGGGACGGCCATGGCTGAACCCTGGGTGGGGCTGCGGCTAGCCCGGTCCTGCAATCCCCCGTAATGACAGTGTTTACACTGAGGATGGGTTTTGTTTAATTCCTATCATCCCAGGCTGAGGGAACTTGCAACCATGGTTTCCATTTTCTTCTTCTGTTTTCCCAGAAAAGGATCTTAAAGAAACACCTTTCCCTCCAGGGGTTTAAAGCCACCAAGCCACCCTCCCAGTGTGAGCTGGTCCTGCACACTCTCTGGGGATGCCCCCCATGTCTGTCCAACAGCCCAAGGGCCTTCCATGTCCCCTACAGCCAAGAGAATGAGGTCCAAACACCAAGCCCAGAAGTTGGGTGCAACTCACCTCAGCATAGCCTGGTGGAACCCCACAGAGAGCTCACCCAGCCGACAGAGCTCCTCCTTGGAACCCCTACACTCAGCCCGTCCTGGGGTTTCCCAGCCTCACTGAGATGCGGAAACAGGAGGCTGTCCTGGGATGCTGGAATCACGCACCCTCAGGTGCCCCCAGGAGGTACACATGCCCGACCAGGGTGGAGAATCTAATGCATGTCTCAGGATGTCATCCAGCTTTCTCCCAGGAGCAGAGACCCCTCGCCGTGAGCAACCCCCTGCAACGCTGTCCTCTGGCTGACCCAACAACCCACCCTCCCAGGTCTCAGGACCCAGGCCAGGTCACGGAGCATCTCGGTGACCCCTGCCGGGAAACCACCTTCCCTTCGTTCTCTGCTGACCTCCACGGGAGGACGGCTCTTCCACACCCTCCAGTGCCGCACAGACGGACGGACGGCCTGACGGACAGGACGTCTGAGCTTGCAGAGAACGTGAGCAGGGGAAGTGCTTAGCACCCACAGTGCTGCTGGGCGTGACTCCTGACTTCCTTTCCCATCCCCACCCTACAAGGATGAGACAGCCACAACAGGGCAGGGGGCCTCCGAGGAACAGCTGACGACATTAAAGAATCCCTGTGTGTCCGAAACGTGTGTCTACATAAGTCTAGACGCGACGTAGGCTTCCCAGGTGGCAGCCCGGTCAATCCGCCGGCCGGTGCGGGAGACACGAGAGACTGGGTTCTATCCCTGGGTTGGGAGGATTCCCCTGGAGAAGGGAACGGCAGCCCATTCCAGTATTCTTGCCTGGGAAATCCCACGGTCAGAGGAGCCTGGGCGGCTACAGTCCATGGGATCACAAAGGGTCAGACACGACTGAGCTCGCACACGCACGCGGGGAACTAGATCTCACAACTAAAACACACGACATCTGAGTGGCAGAACTGAGACTCATTTTAGGATCATAAAAGGATTCGAAGACATTAACTTTTCAGAAATCTGAATTTAAATGCGTCCGGTTAAAGTACTGTGATTTGAAATTACCATGGTCATTAATTTTAATATGTATTTTGCCTCTGAGTGGGTGATTAGAAATTTTAGGAGCTCTTGTGTCTGCAACCCTTTGAAAAAAAAAAAAGCTCCATGCTTAAATTTATGTTAATTTACATTTTTATGAAAATCCATCCAGGTTCTGTACACTGTGAACATATTCAATTCTTAATTATTCAGATGATCACTCTCAATAGAACATAAATTATGTAAAAAAAACCTGGATTGTAACAACATGCATAGTAATTTTGCTAAACAGAAGGGAACACAAACATATTTTATGGAATATATAGTAATTAACAAATGACGTTTATAACTTATCTGAATATCACTGGGCATCAACATAGTACCCAAGTGTACAAATAATAATTAAGTCCAGTCACATTGGTATATTGCCAGCTATCAGTCATATAAAAGGGTAAAGGTCGACACTTTTAAATTTATGTCACTATGAAGGTTAATGTGTGAAAAGCAGAAGGAGAAAACATATTTTATCTAACAGCTTGCCAGCTTGATTTATGATTTTTAAACAGGAAGGACGAGGCCTATCAAACTCCATCTGGAGTCCTGCTCCAGCTCCCGAATAAGACAGGCCTGCTGGGAGGTGGCGTGTGGGCCACTTCTCACACTGAGCTCTCAGCAGAGTCGAGGTATAAAAGCTCGGAGACCCCCAGGAATGAGAGGGGAGCAGTTGTTTCTTCCAGAGTTCAGACTGGCCCTGTGCATAAAGTTACAGGGGCTGCAGGAAAACAGGTGCCCAGCCACAGCCCAGGGTTCAGCGCTGGTGCACTCACTCCCTGGTGAGGACCCTCCTCTTGGCCACAGACTGTGTATCCTCCCACGTCCTCGCACACAGAGAGGGGGTGCTCTGGGTCTCTTCTTGGTGGTGCTGGTTTAGTTGCTAAGTCGTGTCCGACTCTTGCCACCCCATGGACTGTAGCCTGCCAGGATCCTCCGTCCGTGGGATTCTCCAGGCAAGAATACTAGAGTGGGTTGCCATTTCCTCCTCCAGGGGAATCTTCTCAACCCAGAGGAGGATACTAATCCTATAGGATCAGGGCTCCACCCTCATGACCTCATTTAACCTTAATGACATCCAGGGAGCACCCATCTCCAAACACGGCCACACTGGGGGTGAGGGCTTCAACTGATGAACACAAACGTTCTCACCATCTAGGAAGGCCCACCTCTGCTCCCGAGCTCCTGCACCCCCCGGGCCCATGCTGGAGCTCTAGGCTGGGAGGCCTGTTTCAGGGCTGCAGGAGCGGGCATGAGGAGAGGACCCCCACAAGTGCTTGAGGCTCCAACAGGACACGAGCGTCACCTGCTCGACGCCTGCTGGGACGTGGTGACTGAGTCAGCAGAGGGGGCCAAAGGCGCTCAGGACTTCCAGCCCAGCGCTCACCAGCCCCTGGAGCAAAGGGAGCTCACCAAGCACCTCGGCAGCCGCCATCCCCCTGCCTGACCTCGCGCCGAGGACGGGAGGATGCCCAGGAGAGGCCGAGGACGGGAGGATGCCCAGGAGAGGCTCCGACACCAAGAGCACAGACGGGGGCCACGAGCAGGGCTTCTCCTGGGACTTCATTTAAAAGAAACCGCCTTTTAAAAAGACAGATGCAGACCAGAGTTATCCTGGAACTTCTTGAAAAATACAAACGCCCAGGTATTGCGTTTTCCCCCAAAGTTCCAGATATGTTTCTAACGAGCGTGTTTAAAACCAGCTGGACTATATGATGATCTTTTACTTTGATCTAGTTTGTTTCACTTTTTTTATTTCATATTCAGGGCTCATTTCATTTAGTTTATGTTTTCCCACCTCTCCATCTCTTTTTTTTTTCTCAAGCCTTATCAAGTGTAGTAGAAAAGCTTTTGTGTATATATATATTATAGTATGCATACACACATGCTATATTATACATATACATTCATACTATATATACATATTATAGTAGGCATAATATATATATTTTAGAAAACTTATGAATTTTTGCCTAATTAAAAAATTTATGACATTTTGATTTCACTTAGTATGAATAGAATGCTAGACTTCTAATTTTAAGCAAATAGATATGCAACAAGCAACAAAGGTTTACTGTAGAGCACAGGGCACTGTAGTCAGTATCTTGTAATAACCTATAATGGATAATAATCGGAAAAATAATGTATCTGTTTATGTGTTACTGAATCACCTTGCTGCACACGTGAAACACCGTAAGTCAACTATACTTCAATAAAATACATATATTAAGAAAAAGAACCGCCTTTTAAGCATCTTCTCCCATATTTCAAATAGCTTCCTCGGAAAGGATTCTTAGAAGCAGACGATCTGCGTCATCAGCGCGTGTGCGTTTCTCCGTGGGCTCCCCCATGAGGAATGAAGCCAGGCTGCCTTCCAGAAAACTGCCCAGTTCACACTAGGGCAACACGCAGCTCTGCAGGTCAGGGTCTGAGCCCGCGCGGCAGGCAGGAAGAGGCGGGCATCGGGCACAGTGGCCCCTCCACAGGCCTCCCAGAGCCCGCACAGAAGGAGAACGTGATGGAAAATGCACGCACACATGGACTGGGGACTCTGCAAAGACACTTGTAAGGGCTGGGCTTCCCCGTCCCACAGCCTCCTGGGCTGAGAAGTGAGCGTGCTGCCCCCCACGCAACGTCACACAGTCACTCCCACGTGGGAGGAGTGAGGGTGACTTGCCCAACAGTAGTTTATAAATCCACTTCATTAATTTTTAAGCATTTGGACTTTTGTCAACTGCACTAACAATAAAAGGAAAATCATTCTCAACACTCATGGAGGACACAGTTTTTTAAAAAAAAAGAAAAAGAGTGGCAGAGGGAAGAAATCAATTCCAGAATTCAAGATCTGGTTCTCCTTCTAGCTGGGACCACAGGCGGGCAGGCCTGCTGTGATCTGAGCTTTCTGAGCAGCGTGAAGATGAATGTCCCAAATGCTGCCGAGCAGGCTGACTGCTGTGCTGGTTTCAGCGTTTGTACCACGTCCTGACGCTCAGGAGTGAGTCATCCCCCGGGACCTCTCGGCTGCCACACAAAGAGGGACTACTGAGGAATCCTCTCCGCTGATCAGCCAGGCCAACACCCCCTAGAAAGGCTACTTCACACCCCCAAACCAAGAGGAAACTGAAAGCGTCTGTGCCAGCTGCTCAGTCATGTCCGATTCTTTGCAACCCCGTAGACTGGAGCCTCCAGGCTCCTCTGTCCATGGGATTCTCCAGGCAAGAATACCAGAGTGGGTATAGCCATTTCCTTCTCCAGAGGATCTTCCTTACCCAGGGAGCGAACCCATGTCTCCTGCCTTACAAGCAGATTCTTTACCGTCTGAGCCACTAGGGAAGCCCCTGGGAAGAGAGTGGGTCCGAAATCCATTACTGGTGTCCTTATAAGAAAGCCACGGGAAGACGCAGACCACAGGCAGGAGAAGCAGGAAGATGGCCAGGGGATGATGGAGGCAGAGGTTGGAGGGATGTGTCCACAGGTCAAGGTCAAGTCAAGGTTACCAACCACCACCAGGAGCTTCAAGAGGTGAGGAAGGATCCTCCCCTGGAACGTGAGTTGATGACCCCTTGATTTTGGACTGTGACCTTCAGAATTGTCAAGAGAATACATTTTTGTTGCTTTAAGCCACCTCCTCACGGTCATTTACTCCAACAGCCACAGAAAACTAATACGCAGGGATTTACACTCAGGGAGTAGCACCACTCAAAACTCTTCTCACTCTTTACACTCAGGGAGTAGCACCATTCAAAACTCTTCTCAGCTGATTCCTCTTTGGGCAAACCGCACACCCAAATTCGCACACCCTGTAACCACTTCAGAATAAGGAAACAATCACAGTAACAGATAATCACATTGGCATGTATATAAAGTCCCTTGGACTTCCCTGGTGACCCAGTGGTTAAGACTCTGTGCTTCTGATACAGGGGACATGGGTTCAATCCCTGGTCAAAGAAGTTCCACGTACCTTGCAGCCAAAAGACAAAAGGCCCTTGGAAGCCACTGGCTAACAAAGTGACAGAAACAGGCAGAAGGGAGACAGGCTTTGGGGAGCTGCACAGACTGGGTCTCAACGCTGGAGCCCCTGGGCGAGGATGCGCTGAGCACATCCACCTTTACACTTGCTGTTCCCTCCGCCTGGAACGCACCCTTCCCTGCTCCCACTCCCAGTCACTCAGAAACGCCCTCCCTGACTGCGCTTTCTCAAGCTGCAAAACACACACAAACACAGCACATGCTTCCCTGGCTGAAATTAACACCTTGGTTTTCGTAAACCTGTGTAGTTTTTATTTTTTGTCACCATCAGAACAGCCAGGATGGAACCTGCTATTTGTATTGCTATTTCTTTAGCACCTAGTTCAACTGAGGACAAGTTTGAAGAATAATAAATAAACAGTCATGGGGTCTGGGACTATAGCTGCTGTTGCTGTTGTTGCTAAGTCACTTCAGTCATGTCTAACTCTGTGCGACCCCAGAGACGGCAGCCCACCAGGTTCCTCTGTCCCTGGGATTCTCCAGGCAAGAATACTGGAGTGGGTTGCCATTTCCTTCTCCAATGTATGCATGCATGCTAAGTCACTTTAGTCGTGTCTGACTCTGTGCGACTCCATGGACAGCAGCCCACCAGGCTCCTCTGTCCACGGAATTCTCCAGGCAAGAGTACTGGAGTGGGTTGCCATTTCCTTCTCCCCAGGACTGTAGGGGGACCTGCAATCAACACAACTAGGGCAAGACAGTTCTCTCCAGAAAATGTAAAACCTCTTACCCTTGAGCCTCAGAGGTGGGGTGACCAGGAATCCCAGGCTGCCAATGGTGGTCACGCAAATGCTGGAGCAGTGAGAGGGAATGAGACAACAGAGCTAGGGGGAAGGCAAGCAAGTGGGGAGAAACAGAATCCAGGCCAGATGGAGGGAGGTGGAGGCAAGAACACAACATGGGGCAGAAGAGGCAAAATAGAGAGAGAGAGAGAGACCTCCACTTCCAGGCAGATAGAGCAACAGGTACTGGGTTTAGCCTCCTGCCTGAAACCACCGAAATGTGCTCAAAATATACGATAAATGGTTTTCAAACGTGCAGGATCATGACGCGAGAGAGCCAGGAAACAGACCAGGTGAGTCCTGGGGCTTCTCTCAGCTTCCTGCATGCACAGTGTCTGGGCCACGGTCCCAGAAGGGGCCAAGTGATGCCGGGCGAGTTCCCTGAGCGGAAGCAACAGGCTGAGAACTCAGGGGGCCAAGGTGACAACCACCCCAGGAGGACGGAGAACAGGAGAGGACAGCCTGGAACACAGAGGCCACTAGAGACCTGCACTGGGTCCTTGGAGCATTCTGAAGGCTGAGACCAGCCCATTCGAGGCAGCCAGGAACTACAGCTCAGAATGCACATGAGTCTCACAGGCCCAGGAACACTGCCTGCTCCCACTGGACAAACTGGAAAACCTCATGACTTACGGGACACAGAACACACAGAGGGCTGGCCTCAGCAGTGGGAAATACCCAGGCCCAGGCTGAATGCTGCTATCGCCCAAAGAGCAAATACAGGAAGCGAGGCCTGAAAGGATCAAACTGTCTTTAAACAATTTAACTGAATGTTAACAAAGAACTCAACAGAACAATGCTCAAGAATATTTACACAAATTCAAAAATATAGACTCAACAAGAAAAATCCACAGTTTACAAACCTTAGCAATAAAAATATCACTATATTAAGGAAACAATAAAAAATGATCAGGTATGCAAAGAAGCAGGAAAGTATGAACCATAATGAGGAATCCAACCAACCAATCCAAACTAAACAGGACTAGATCAGATGTTATAATTAGCAGACAAAGCATTAAAAATTATATTAACTGATTTCTTCATGTTCAAAAAGGCAAGCAGAGACATGAAAGGTTAAAAACTAAATCACGTGTTCAAAGATGAAAATGACAATATCTGAAATGAAAAATACACCAGATAAAAGATTCACAGCAAAATGGACAACAGATAAAAAGATGATGAAATCAAAGATATTGTGGAAAAGCAACACGAAGAAAATAACAAATTATTAGAAGAGAACAGATTATCAGAAAGCTATGAAACTTCCGTCGGCCTAATACGTATGGAACTAGAGTTCCTGATGACAAAGAGTACAAGAAATTATTTGAAATTTTGGCTGAAAATAAACTCATTTGATGAAAACTATAAACCCACAGACCCAAGAAGCTCAATGAAACCCAAGCATAAGAACCATAAAGAAGACTACGCCAAGGCACATCATAACAAATCAAAACCAAAGATAATGAGAAAAATCATAAAAACAGGAAAAAAAACACACATATTACAAAAAAAATCCGAAAACAAACTTAAGATTGACGGCAGATTTCTGGTTGGAAACAATGCGAGTGAGTGACAATGGAGCGACGCTTTTAGAGCATTTTCCCAAAAACTCAAACGAGAATCACTTAACCAGGGAAAACACCTTTCAAAAATGAAGACTCTTCAGACATATATAAAAGCTGAAAGAACTCAAGTCTTCCTTGCAAGAGGCATTAAAGGAGAAATTTCAGGCAGAAAGAAATGATACCAGAAAAAAAAAATGAAATTACACAAAAGAATGGAGACCATAGGAAATGGCAATCACATGGGTAGACACACGAGTTTCTCTTATTTAAACCTCTTTAAATTGATGCTTTTGAACTGTGGTGTTGGAGAAGACCCTTGAGAGTCCCTTGGACTGCAAGGAGATCCAACCAGTCCATCCTAAAGGAGATCAGTCCCGAGTGTTCATTGGAAGGAGTGATGCTAAAGCTGAGACTCCAGTACTTTGGCCACCTCATGCAAAGAGTTGACTCATTGGAAAAGACTCTGATGCTGGGAGGGATTGGGGGCAGGAGGAGAAGGGGACGACTGAGGATGGGATGGCTGGATGGCATCACCAACTCGATGGCCGTGAGTCTGAGTGAACTCCGGGAGTTGGTGATAGACAGGGAGGCCTGGTGTGCTGCGGTTCATGGGGTCGCAAAGAGTCGGACACAACTAAGCGACTGAACTGAACTGAAACATTCGTATTTACAAATATGTATTTATTTATAAATATACACATTTATGAGTTTTTAAATATGTAGGAAAAATATATGACAACACAAGCACCACAAGAGCTGAAAAGGGGGAAAGGCAGCAGCTCATCGTGAGGCGCTCACACTATACGTGAGCGGGCACGGTGTCACTGAAGGTACTGTAAGAAGGTAAAGGTGTACGTGAGAAACCCTAAGCACCCACTAAAATAATAAACCAAAGAGTTATAGCTAATACATCGACAAAGGAAATAGCATAGAATCATAAGATTCTACTAATCTAAACGAAGGCAGAAAGAGGAGAATAAAAATCAGATGGGACAAGAAGAACACAAATAGCAAGATGACAGATTTAAATCAAATATTACCATTTTCACATTAAATATTATCCAACTCTAAGCTGTTGATAATCAATGCACATTAAAAATCAAGACAGAAACAGAGGGAAAGAAGCTAGGAGAAAACATATTGGTTTAATGCTAATCAAAAGAAAACTAGAGAAGTTACATTTTTTTCCCCAGGAAACTGACAAGAAGAATGCTTCCCAAATTATTCTATGAGGTCAATATTACTACCCTGATACTAAACAGAAAACAGATTGATATCCTTCACAAACATAGATGCAAAAATTCTAAGCAAAACTGTGGGAAATCAAATATATAATACTTCATAACCAAGGGTGATTTATTTCAGGAATGCAAGGTTGATTTAGCATTTGAAAAACCAATCAATGAAGTTCACCATATTAACAAACTAAAAATAAAAACCATAAGATCAATTCAACAGCCGCTGAAAAAGCATTCGACAAAACCCAACATCGATTCATGACAAGAACTCTCAGCAAACTAGGGCCAGAAAGAAACTGACAAAAGGCATTTCAGCAGAGCCCACAGCAAACACCACACTTCCTAGTGAAAGACTGAAAAATGTCCTCCAAAGATCAGGGACAAAATAGAGAAGTCCAACTTCACAGCTTCTGCTCAGTAAGAAGAAAAATGAATAAAACACATCCTGATATGAAGGGAAGAAATAAAACTGTCTTTATTTGCAGACAGCATCATGGTCCATGCAGAAAATTCATCAGAATCCTCAAAAAAACTACTAGAACTAGTGAGTGATTTAAGCAAAATTAGCGGATATAAGATGAATATAAAACAATCCATTGTGGGGACTTCCCTGGTGGTCCAGTAGCTAAAACTCTGCACCTTCAGTGCAGGGAACAGGGGTTCGACACTAATCAGGGAACTCAATTCTACACGCCACAGCTAAGACGTGGTGCAGCCAAAATAAGTGAATAAATATTAAAAAAAAAAAAACCCACTGTGTTTCTGCACAGTGGCAGGGAACAACTGGAAATTGAACCTTAAGGATGATACCATTTATAACATTGACCAAAAATACGATGTGCTTTGGGGGAAAGCTGACAAAGTCTGTGAAAGACTCACACACTCAAAAGGACAACCCGAGGCTGAGAGAGGACTTCAGAAAACAAGAGGCAGCCGCTAGAGGAGAGCCCCGAGGTTCGGGCTGTCACCGATCTCTGCTCCAGGCTCTGCTTAGGGACCTGGTAGCATGGGGCCTCCCCTGCAAGGTGGGGATGACAGGGAGCTCGGCTGACTTTCCTGGGAACAAATATCGTCATTTCCATTTTGCAGAAAAACGTGACACAGAAGCAATTGGCTCTGGGGATCCCCTTCCCAGAAGTCCCCCCAATCAGATTGGCCCACCGCACCTCCACCCCCCAGCCACAGGGCATGGGACGTTCTTTGCTTATTTAAACGGATGCTGCCTACTGGTACTTTTGATCAACAGGTAGAGGGTGGAAGTAAAGAGAACAGAGGAAGCTGTTTCCACGCAAAAACATGGAGGAGGTGACAAATTTGGCTAATTGATGGTCTGGGCAGTTAAAATAGCGTTTCCTGCCAAGGTCGGAGCCGAAGAAAGGCAAGAAAGCATCGAGTTCCCACCCTGGGCCATCTAACAACGCTTCCTACGAGCCCACAGCTCAAGTCCAAGTCAGAGAAACAAACAAAGCAACACTCGGGGCCTACCTGAGATAGACACAGGCCTCCAGAAAACCCCTGTGGATGGCATGCTTGAAGAAGCCTGTCAACCCACAGAAATACACCATGCCGCGCTAGCCCACACGCCAACATGGATCAAATGAATTGCAGCCCAGGAGTTCAAGCCTCTAGAAAGTGCTGGAACTACAACCCAGTGGGGTTGGTACAATCCCTAGTCACCACTCGTGACACCTCAGTAGAGTGCTGGAGAAAAACCCCGGGTCGCCGGGGGGGTGGCGTGGGGGTAGAGGGAAGCAGCGGGAGTGTGGGGGCAGACGCAAACTGCTGCAGGCAGGACGGACAGACCACACGGTCCTACCGCATAACACAGGGAGCTCTAGTCAGCGTCCCGTCCATAAGCCACAGTGGAAACCAATTCCGAAAAGAATGTATACATGTGTATAACTGAACCACTTTTCTGTACAACAGAAATTAGCACAACATTGCAAACCAGCTATCCCTCAATTCAAAAAGGAGAAAATCTTTAAAAAGAGACATCCTGGGTCAGGGGGAGTCGGTGAGGATGGATCATCACACAACCCCTCCTTCCTTCCAGAGGAGCCCTCGTCACAGCCCTGTCCTGGCTGCCCAGTTACTCCTCATTACAGAGCAAACCTCCATTCTTACAGGGCAGACTGGCCACACCCCTGCTTCCCCTTGAAACCCTGAGAAAAAACGAAAGCGATTTTATTTTTCATACACAGGAACACAGAGACAGACGGAAAAGGAGAAGCAAGAACAGCAAAGGAGACGCTCCTTACTGACTGAAGGCTGGCGAGCGTGGCTGGCACCAGGGGTGGACCGGTGCCAGTTTGCAGCACAGAATTCCAGAAGGACTCGGAAGTGACCCAAGGGCTTCTCACGGTGGGCCAAAGGCAGGAAGACCAGTGTAAAGGCTATCCGGTAGCAGCCAGACCCCCGGGTCCAGTCCCCCCCGACCCCGGGCAGCTGGCTGACTGTCCCTATCCGTGTCGCATGAAAGACATTCTGGAGGAAGACCCAGAGCGTGCGGGGGTGGGACCACGCAGGGAACGGGGCGCGCCTGCGGGATTGCTGCCCCCACCGTGGCCCTCCCCTCACTCGACCCTACGCTCGAGATGTCTCTGAGGAGCCTAAGGAACCCAAGAGAAGAGGTTCATTTCCAGATGTCGGGACTCCACAGTGACACGGCCCCTCCCCTCCTCTGACCCTCCACGTGGGAGGGCCCACCATCTACCACCCTTCCCATCACATCGCCAATAACCCACCTTAAACAAACAGCCAAAGACGGACCGACTCCGAGCAAATAAAAGTAAGATCACAAGAGAAGGCAAGGTGGCAGAGAAGCGGGTGGACGCGGGGCGCACCTCTCTCCACGGGTGCATCAGGGTCACGTCCTCAGATGCCGGAGGCCGGAGAGCAGGCAGGAGTCCCTGACCACCAGCAAGGGATATACAGATCCTCGCAAACGGAAGGGAAGGAAAAAAGACGAGAGTGAGCAGGACTGGACCTGTACCCTCGGGGTGGGGGAACTGAAGCAGGGGTCAGAGCCCCACAACGGGGCAACTGTTTGGGACACAGGGCAAGCATCTGAGGCTGCTGGAGAGTGCCACAGCTGATCTGTGATTGTCTGAATGGAGTGAGCACCACACAATCCTTGCCGCAGCCCTACGTACCCTGGACAGGGACGCAAGTCCCCTGGAGCACACAGTGGCTGGAAGCCATCAGCTCCTGACTGCAGTAAGATGGCCTGCTGGAGACACGAGGGAGATCACGGTGGATGAAAGGCCAGCGGCCATGGAGGCCAGGCGATAATGCTGAGTCAGGGAAGCCATCACTGTAGCCTTTCTCTCCCCTGGAACCCCTGGCAATCGGCAGCTCAGAACAGAGAAAGACCCCAGAGAGGATGGCCATTTGAGTGCCTGATACACTGAATAACAGAGAAGGACCCCAGCTGGGGGCCCTGGAGTGCCTGCTGCACCAAGCAACAGAGAAGGATCAATCAGGAAGGCCTTCTGAATGCTGCCGGAGGCTGGAGCAAGACTGACAGTGCCAGAGCTCTGGGCGACTGAGCGCCTCTACATTGCTTTTTGCAGTTCTGTGGGGTTTTTCTTTAATATTTTTTGGGTTTTTGTTCTTTTTCTTATTGTACTTTTGCTGCTGTAGAAGGCAATGGCAACCCACTCTAGTACTCTTGCCTGGAAAATCCCATGGACGGAGGAGCCTGGTAGGCTGTAGTCCATGGGGTCACTAAGAGTCGGACACGACTGAGCGACTTCAGTCTCACTTTTCACTTTCATGCACTGGAGAAGGAAATGGCAACCCACTCCAGTGTTCTTGCCTGGAGAATCCCAGGGACGGGGGAGCCTGGTGGGCTGCCGTCTATATGATCGCACAGAGTCGGACATGACTGAAGCGACTTAGCTTAGTTATTCTTTAATATATATAGATCTTTTTATATACTTCTGTTTAACTTTGCTTTTCCATGTTTTTCCTCTTCTTCCTCTTCTTTATCTCGCCGTGTTTGTTAGTTTGCTTTCTCTGCTTTACTCCGCAGTTGGCACTCTTCTTTGGCCTTAGTTTCTGGTTTGTGTTTTAGTTTTGTTTTTAATCGATCGATATCATTTTTGGTTTCCTTTCCTCACCAGTTCACTCTCTTGCACTTTCTTTTCTTTGGACTCCTTGGGTTTCCTATGCGTGTGTGTGTGCGTGTGTGTGTGCATGTGTGCGTGTGTGTGTGCGTGAGTGCATGTGTGTGCATGTGAGTGCGTGAGTGCGTGAGTGCGTGAGTGTGTGTGTGCGTGTGTATGTGCATGAGTGTGCATGTGTGTGCGTGCATGTGCATGCATGTGCGTGCATGTGAGTGAGTGCGTGTGTGTGTGTATGTGCATGAGTGTGCATGTGTGTGCGTGCATGTGCGTGCATGTGAGTGCGTGAGTGTGTGTGTGCGTGTGCGCGCATGTATGTGTAGTGTGTTCCTTTGGTTCTGTTATTATCTGTCTGATTTTGTATTTACCATTTGTCGGGGTACATCGTTTGTTTCTTGTTTTGTTTCACTGTCTTTCTGTGTGTCAGCTTTAATCCCCTTTATCGCCATAACAAAGGGCTTGTGGAATCTTGGTTCACCAGCCGGGCTATCAGGCCTGAGCCTTGGGAGTGGGAGCACTGAGCCCAGGACCCTAGACTGTCAGAGAACTCCTGACCCCAGGGAGCACTCTCGGGAAGGCCTCCACCTGTATCCAAGACCAGGCATCAACCAGCTGCCGGCAGCACCCAGCAAAAACACATCATTCAAACAACAAGCAAGACAGGAACACAAACTCAGTCATCAGAAGACAGGATTCCCACACACACCCCCAAACATGCTGCCGCACACAGCCCTGCCCATCAGAAAGAAAAAGCTCACCTCCTTCCACCAGAATGCAGGCACACGTCCCTCCCAGCACAAAGGCTACACAAACCACTGGACTGACCCCACCCACCGAGGGAAGAAGCCCAAAGGAAAACGGAAGACAACGCTAAGGACGAGCAAAAGGAAGCCTGAAACACAGTAAGTTAGAAAGAAATGCAAAGACACAAATACTGCACAAATGGAGGAACAAGGTGAAAACTCACAAGACCAACTAAACAAAGAGGAAATGCGCAAACTACCTGAAAGAGAATTCAGAGTGACGATAGTACAGACGACCCAGAGCCTCGAAAACAGACCGGATGCAATGAAAGAATCGATGAAGACATCTCACAAGGAGCTAAGAGAATCAGCAGGGATGAGCAACACAATTACCGAAACTACAAATACCCTGGAAGGAATCATTAGCAGGATAACGGAACCAGAAGAATGGATAAGTAAGCTAGAAGACAGAATGGGGGAAGTAACTGCTGAAGAGCAGAATAAAGGAAAAAGAATGAAAAGAATTGAGGATAGTCTTAGTGACCTCTGGGACAATATTAAATGCACCAACATTTGAATTACAGGGGTCCCAGAATAAGACAAAAAGAAAGGGTCTGAGAAAATTATTGAAGAGATTATAGTCAAAAACTTCCCTAACATGGGAAAGGAAATGATAAACCCAAAGAGAAACACACGGATACACATACAAATCAAATTAACACAGATTGAACACAAATAAAGAATATTAAAAGCAGCAAGGGAAAACAATTAACATACAAGGAAAAACCCATAGAATTAACAGCTGATCTTTCAGCAGAAACTCTGCAGGCCAGAAGGAATGGCAGGATATATTTAAAGTACTGAAAGGGAAAAACCAAGGTTATGCTACCTGGCAAGGATCTCATTCAAAACTGATAGAGAAATCAAAAGCTTTACAGACAAGCAAATATTAAAAGAGTATTTGCACCGCCAAACCAGCTTTACAACAAATGTGAAACACAAGAGAAGGAAAAGACTTACAAAAACAAATCCAAAACAATTGAGAAAATGCCAATAGGAAAATATATATCAATATTTACTTTAAATGTAAATAGACTAAACACTCTAACCAAAAGACACAGACTAGTTGAATAGATACAAAAACAAGATCCATACATATACTGTCTACGAGAGATCCGCTGTGCGCCTAGAGGCACAAACAGACTGAAAGGGAGAGGATGAAAAAAGGTGTTTCATACAAATGGAAATGGAAAGAAAGCCAAAGGAGCAGTTCTCACAACAGACAAAATGGACCACAAAATAAAGACTATTACAAGAGATAAGGAAGGACACTACGTAATAAACAAGGGATCAGTCCAAGAAGACAATTGTGCACCCAACACAGGAGCACTCCAATACATTAAGCATACACTAACAGGCATAAAGGGGAACTGACAGTAACCCAGTAGTAACCCAGGACTCTAACACTCCACTTAGCCAACAGACAGATAACCAAAACAGAAAACAGGGAAACACAAACCTTAAATGACACATTAGACCAGACAGACCTAACTGATATCTTCCGGACGTTCCAACCAAATGTAGAAGAATACACTTTCTTCTCAAGTGCACAGGGAACATTCTCCAGGACAGACCACATCTTGAGTCACAAATCAAGCCTCAGTAAATTTAAGACAATTGAAATTGTATCAAGCATCTTTTTTGACTACAACTCTCTAAGACTAGATAGCAATTACAGGGAAAAAAAACTGTAAAAAACACAAACATATGAAGATTAAATAATACAGTTCTAAATAACCAACAGGTTACTGAAGAAATACAGAGGGAAATAAAAAAATTCCTAGAAACAAATGACAATGAAAACACAATCACTCAAAACCTATGGGCTGCAGCAAAAGCAGTTCTAATAGGGAAGTTTATAACCATACAATCCTACCTCAAGAAACAAAGAAAATAACTAACAGACGTCCTAATTTTACACCTAAAACAACTGGAAAAAGAAGAGCAAAAAAACCCCAAAGTTAGTAGAAGGAAAGAAATCATAAAGATGAGGAAATGAAGGAAACAATGGTAAAGACTAATAAAACTAAAAGCTGGTTCTTTGAGAAGATAAAAAAAATTGACAAACTATTTTATCCAGATTTATCAAGAAAAAAAGAAGAATCAAATCAGCAAAATTAGAAATGAAAAAGGAGAGGATACAATAGACAATGCAGAAACACAAAGGTTCATAAGAGATGACTACCAGCAACCTTATGCCAATAAAATGGATAACCTGGAAGAAATGGACAGATTCTTAGAGTTCAGCCTTCCAAGATGGACCCCAGTAGAAATTATGAACAAGCCACACACAAGCACTGGAGTTGAAACTGTGATCAAAAATCTCCCACAAAACGAAAGCCTAGGGCCAGATGGCTTCACAGGCAAATTTTATCAGACATTTAGAGAAGTGCTAAGGCCTATGCTTCTGAAACCCTTCCCAAAAACTGCAGAGGCAGGAACACTTTCAAACTCATTCTACAAGGCCACCATCACCCTGATATCAAAACCATATAAAGAAATCACAAAAAGATTACAGGCCAGTATCACTGGTGACTACAGATGCAAAAATCCTCCACATAATTCTACCAAACAGAATCCAGCAACACACTGGAAAGATTATACACCATCATCAGGTTGATACAAGAATTCTTGTATACCTGTTCTAATATTCTTATATTCCTGTTGATACCAGGGATACAAGAATTGTTCAATATATGCAAATCAATCAATGTAATACACCATGCTAACAAACTGAAAGATAAAAAACCATATGATAATCTCAACAGATGCAGAAAAAGGTTTCAACAAAATTCAGCACCCATTTATGAAAAAAAAAAAAAACCTTCAAAAAATGGGCAGAGAAGAAACCTACCCCAACATACTAAAGGCCATATACAATAAGGCAGCTTCCCTGGTAGCTTAGCTGGTAAAGAATCCACCTGCAACCTTGGTTCAGTTCCTGGGTTGGGAAGATCCCCTGGAGAAGAGACAGGCTCCTACTCCAGTATTCTTGGGCTTCCCTGGTGGCTCAGCTGGTAGAGTCCGCCTGCAATGTGGGAGGCCTGGGTTCAATCCCTGGGTTGGGAAGAGCCCCCTGAAGAAGGAAATGGCTACCCACTCCAATATTCTGGCCTGGAGAATCCTGTGGACTATATAGTCCATGGGGAAACCCACAGCAAACATTATTCTAACAGTGAAAAACTGAAAGCACTTCCTCTAAGATCAGGAACAAGACAAGGGTGCCCACTCTTGCCATTATTGTTCAACATAGTTTGGAAGTTCTGGCCATGGCAATCAGAGAAGAAAAAGAAATTTTAAAATCCAGATGGGAAAAGAAGACGTAAAACTCTCACTGTTTGCAGATGACATGACACTATACACAGAAATCCCTAAAGATGCTATCAGAAAATTACTAGAACTAATCAGTGAATTTAATAAAGTCTCAGGATATAAAATCAATACACAGAAATCACTTACATCCTATACACTAACAGTGAAAAATCAGAACGAGAAATTAAGGACTCAATCTCTGCTTGTAAACAAACTGTGTTTTATCACTGCAACAGAAAGAATAAAAGGGAATAAACGTACCTAAGGAGACAAAAAGAAACTATACAAAATGCAGAAGCTGTAAGACGCTGATGAAATCAAAGATGACATAAACAGATGGAGAGGTATACCATGACTACACACTCAGACCACCTGAGAGCTTGAAAAAGAAAAATTAACGCCTGGCCCTACCCCAAGCTCATGAGGGGGTGAGCCTGGGCACCTGTATTTTTTTTTTTATTTATTTTTGGGTGCACTGGGTCTTCCCTGTTGTGCGTGGGCTTTCTCTAGCTGCGGCAAGTCAGGTCTACTCTCTAGTTGCAATGCATGGGCTTCCCATTGTAAAGGCCTCTCTTGTTGCAGCTAGTGAACGCAGTTCCTGGGTTGGAAGAATCAATACTGTGAAAATGACTCTACTGCCAAATGCAATCTACAGATTCAACGCACTCCCTATCAAATGGCGTTTTTCACAGAACTAGAACAAAAGGTTTCACAATTCATATGGAAAGACAAAAGACCCTGAATAGCCAAAGCAATCCTGAGAAAGAAGAACGGAGCTGCAAGAATCAACCTTCCCAACTTCAGACAATACTACAAAGCTACAGTCCTTAATAAAGTATGGCACCCGCACAAAACCAGAAATAGAGACCAACGGAACAAGACAGAAAGCCCAGAGACAAACCCACACATCTACGGACACGTTATCCTTGACAAAGGAGGTAAGAATATACAGTGGAGAAAAGATGGTCTGTTCAATAAGTGGTGCTGGGAAAACTGCACAGTTACATGTAAAACGATGAAATTAGAACACTTCTTAAGATAAACTCAAAATGGATTAAAGATCTAAATGTAAGACCAGAAACTATAAAACTCTTAGAGGAAAACATAGGCAAAACACCCTCTGACATAAGTACCAGAAAGATTGTCTATGACCCACCTCCTAGACAAATGGCAATAAAAACAAAAATAAACAAATGGTATCTAATTGCACTTAAAAGCTTTTGCACAGCAAAGGAAACTAAAGAAGGTGAAAAGACAACCCTCGGAATGGGAGAAATTAATAACAAATGAAACAACTGGCAAAGGATTAATCTCCAAAATATATAAGCAGCTCAATATCAGAGAAACGAACAATCCAATCAAAGAGTGGGAAGAATACCTAAACAGACATGCCTCCAAAGAAGATATACAGATGGCTAATAAACACATGAAAAGATTCTCAACATCACTCATTACTAGGGAAATGAAAATCAAAACTACAGTGAAATTATCACTTCACACCGATCAGAAAGGCCATCTTCAAAACATCGACAAACAATAAACGCCGGAGAGGGTGTAGAGAAAAGGGAACCCTCTTGCACTGCTGGTGAGAATGTAAACTGATACAGCCACTATGGCAGAAAATGCGGAGATTTCTTAAAAGACTAGGAATAAAACGACCACATGACCCAACAATCCCACTACTGGGCATACACTCTAAGAAAAACATAACTGACAGAGACACACGTATCCCAGGGTTCACTGCAGCACTGCTACAGACAGCCAGGACACGGAGGCAGCACAGACGCCCATCGACAGATGAATGGGTACAGCAGCCGCGGCACATACACGCAATGGGCATTTTCAGCCACAGAAAGGGATGCATTTGAATCAGTGCTAACGAGGTGTATGGACCTGGAGTCTACTCTACAGAGTGAAGTCAGAAAGAGAAAAATACTATCATATATTATGCATATATATGGGCTCTATTTAGATGGTACTGATGAACCTATTTGCAGGGCAGCAATAGAGACTGTGGTGTTGGAGAAGACTCTTGAGAGCCCCTTGGACAGCAAGGAGAGCCAACCAGTCCATCCTAAGGGAGATCGGTTCTGGGTGTTCTTTGGAGGGACTGATGCTGAAGCTGAAACTCCAATACTTTGGCCACCTCATTGAGAAGAGTTGACTCATTGGAAAAGACTGATGCTGGGAGGGATTGGAGGCAGGAGGAAAAGGGGATGACCGAGGATGAGATGGCTGGATGGCATCACTGACCTGATGGACGCGAGTCTGAGTGAACTCCGGGAGTTGGTGATGGACAGGGAGGCCTGGCGTGCTGTGATTCACAGGGTTGCAAAGAGTCGGACACGACTGAGCGACTGAACTGAACTGAATAGAGACACAGACAGAGAGAAAAGACTGTGGACACGGGGAGGCGGGGGAAGGAGAAGGTGGGACGAATGGAGAGAACAGCCTGGAAGCAGACACATCACCGTATGCAAAACAGCCAGCCAGTGGGAATTTGCTGTTTGACTCAGGGAGCTCACATCGGGGCTCTGTGACAACCTAGAGGGCTGGGCTGGGGTGGGGGTGGAAGGGAGGCTCAACGGGCAGGGGACATGTGTAAGCCTACGGCTGATTCAAAACGTGTGGCAGAAACCAACACAATATTGTACAGCAATTATCCTTCTATTTAAAATAAATAATTAAATTAAGTAGGATCACAGAAGACTAGGGGGATAAAACTGAGGGAATCTCCAGGAGGGAGAACAAAAAGGCAAAGAGGTGGAAAACGAGAGAGAAGGGCTAACAGCGTAACAACCGGGAGCAGTGCAGGCACTGCACAGCCAGACTAAAGCAAGCTCCGGAACGGAAGTGCAGATAACGGGGTGCGGGGCTCATCCTCCCGCCTCCTCACACCCCCCGGCGTCTGGGCCCAGATGTCCTTCAGAAGGACACCAGGCCCACAGGGCCCGGGCCCAGCCTAACGACCTCATCCTGCTCCTCGGCCGACAGCTTGAGAGCTGTGGCCCCCGTCTTTACTGGTTGGAACAACCCACCTCCGGGAAGCCAGCTCCCGCGTGAGAAGTCCACCGACCCGAGCCCCGAGAGCCACCCGTGACACAGGGACCCATTCTGGAGGGGGTGAGAGTACCACCAGCTCATCCTGGCCTGGAAGCCCAGCCCAGAGAGTCACGAGCAAGAAAAACGGCTGCTGTTTAAGTCGCGAAGTTTCAGGGTTGTTTCTCTAGCAGCGGTGGATGACTTGAGAATATTCTAGGTCTACTTCTTGGCTAGACTGGAATTTGCTCCAAGGGAGGAGGGTCAAGTCTGCTAACTGCTGGGCAGTGCTGGGCATGGCCTTCAACTCGTGTGCGTTCAGAGAACACGCCAAGGCTTCGACGGACATCACGTCACCTCCATAAGCTGCCGCAGGGACCACCAGCAGCGGGGTAGGAGCTGCATCAAAGCATCTTCAGAACAGGAGCAGAGCACCCCTCCCCATGCCGGGCCCTCAGACTCCCTCCCCGTCCTGAACCATCAGGAAGGCCCAGAAAAGCCCCCACGGCTCTCCACCCACTCCCCTGAGACATGTCCCCGCCCCCACCCCTGCAGGCTGAGGGTTCCCAACGGGGACCCACATGGGTCCTCCAGGGAGGGAGGCGTCTGTGCAAGGCAACAGGAAAACACAGTTGTTACAGCTGATGCACGAGAAGGTACAGGCACATGAATAACTGACACAGAGAGATCACCGAGGCCGCATGAACTGCCCTGGCAGCCAGGTAGAGCCGCGGAGAGCACGGCGCTCAGGAGTCCGGAGGGGCCGGGCTCGGGGCCGGGAGGCACAGTGCTGGTGCCCAGGGTGTCGTCTGTTCCCCCATCAGAGCCTTGCCCACTCTCGGAGACTGCGGATGGACGTCACCAGATGGAGCTCGGGTCCATCCGGCCTCCTGGGGACCCTGAGCTTTTCTCTAGCAGGAGGGCGGTCACCGCCTTACTCCATCAAGTGGTGGGTCAAGGCAGGCGGGGGTTCTCGGAGCACGGCTCCCACCTGGATGAAGGCCGAGCCCCCGGAAGCTGCCAACCATGGGGCACTGAGCCCCCGGAAGCTGCCAACCATGGGGCATGCCTGCTAAGACCAGGGCCAGTCACCACGGACGAGCAGAGGTGGACGAGGTCTCCGGTCCTGAGCACAAGACGCTCGGGCTGGGTGGCAGAGGCAGCCGCCAGCCATCCGCCCTCCCCACCACCTTGTTCTGGCTCCTGCTCCCGAGCCTCCTCCTGACTTTGGCGTTCCATCTCCTGCCAGATGCCCCGATGGTTCCAAGGGCTTCCCAGGCACCATCCACCCCCCACTGCCACTGACGAATCTCACCCCCCATTCAGCAGTTTTCACCCAGTGCCTAGCATCACGGGTGGGCTGTGAGTGTGCGTGGAAGTGACAAAGCACACAGATGTGGTAGCACCCATTTTAACACCTGAGCCCACTGGTGCCAGAGAGGGCAAGGTATGTGTCCAGCGCTGCACAACTGAGGCGTGGACTCTGACCCAGATCTCCCTTCCGAATCCTTGACTGCTGGGCCTCCGCTTCTCTGGGGAGACACACGAAGCAGGATAAGGCCTGGGGTTCCTCCACTGCACAGATTTTAATGCCCAGAATCCGGGGGAGGGGCTGGCTGCCTGGTCATAAAGACAAGAAAGCAGAAAGCAGAGCCTCGAGCAGGACAGGGAAGGGCCAGGCCTGTCCAGCAGGGCGGCTCTCTGTCCCCACCCAGCACAGACCTCGTCTGCCAAGATGCTGCAAGGGGTCGGCCATAAGCCCTGGGACAGCAGATATGGTCCAGGTGGGGCCCACAGGCGCCCGCGGAGAAGGGACGCGGCCAGCAAAGCTGAGTCAGCACCACCCACCGCTGCTGTTTCTCCAGTCCAGGCTCTGGTCCGAGCCGGCCGATGGCCCCTTCCGTACATTAGAGAAAAGCCTCATCAACACCACAGGCAGGCGCCCGCAGTCACACTCCGGAAGGCTGTGTACCCCCAGCATTTAATCAACAACCAGGCCATGGGGGTGGGGATCAGGACTCAGTGAGGGAGCCCCAGGGGCCAGGATGTCGGCGGGGACAAGGGAGGTCTGAGCCACCTCTCCAGGGAATGGATGATGCGTGGATGATGCGTGGCCACCGGCCGCCGCTGCGATGGTGGAACCCGCGGGTGGTTGACGGTTCTAGAGCAAGTGGGCCACCACCCTCCCCGGCGGTGGGGCTGAGACAGCCCCTCAAGGCATCGCCCCTGCCCGATTGTGGATGTCCAGGCAGCCAGACATGCCTGCAGTACTTGTCAGAACACAGGACAGGAGACGCCCAGGGACAGGGAGACAGCTCCGGCCTTCAAGCTGGACAGAGCTGACCTCCCCAGCCTCGGCCAGGTGGCCGGAGAGAACCAGCCATACCATCTTCAACTGTAAGGTCGGGGGGCCAGCCCTGATGGTACTGGAGAAGGCAAGAATTTTTTTTAAAATGTATGCAAACGTGCTCAGCACCGCTGGTACTCACTGAGTAATTGCAATTTAATTGCAGGTGAAGTGAAGCTGTGTATATCATCCCAGTCGGCTCCATTTTCGTGTGAGACCGCTCCGGCCGTAACAAAGCCCACAGCCTGGGTGGCTCAAACACCAGACCATTTCCTCCTGGTCCTGGAGGCTGGAATCCAAGACCCAGGTGTGGGCGGGGCTGGTCCTCCTGGGGCCTCTCTCCTGGGCGTGCAGATGGCCGTCTCCTCCCCTCACAGGGCTGTCCCTCTGTGTGTGTCTGTATCCTGACCTCCTCTTCTTGTAAGGATACCAGTCCTATTATATATGACCACCCACGTGACCTCACTTCACCTGGACCGTCTCTTCAGAGGCCCCACGGGGTCGCAGAGTTAGACACAGCCTAGTGACACGCACCTCTCCTAACAAAGGAAGACGTTTAGAGAAAAGGAACAGTGTGATGCCAAATGAGGAGACAAATCAGCAAGCAAAAAAACTGTAGATACAGTGGCCTGGAAGACAAGAGTTCAGGTACAACCCACATGATAAAATCCATCACTCGGTGCAGCACCGCCGTGAACCTACATACACCTTGTTGCTGTTCAGTCGCTCAGTCCTATCCAACTCTTTGCGACCCCACGGACTGCAGCACGCCAGGCCTCCCCGTCCTCCACTATCTCCTGGAGTTTGCTCAGACTCATGTCCATCGAGTCGGTGATGCCATCCACGCATCTTGTCCTCTGGCGTCCCCTTTTCCTCCTGCCCTCAGTCTTTCCCAGCATCAGGGCCTTTTCCAATGAGTCAGCTCTTCTTCAAATGTTTTGTATGTCACAATAAAGCCTTTTTTTTGTTACTCATTTCTTCTGTTTCATTATGTCCTTTTTAACATTTCTCTTTTATCTTTTACAGCACATTTGCCCTACGGCCCATCACTTGTAGGAAGAAAGTAGAGCAAAGATGCTTAAGGCAAAAGTACCGAGAACCACCTACATGAACTCTCACTCCAGTCACTGGCTGGAACCCAGTGCCCCTGAATGGAACAAGACAATGCTGTGACCTCCCAAGCTGCCCCCTGGAACCCGAACCTTCACAAAGATGTCATAAATAAAGGGAAACTCAAGGCAAGGGTTAATGGGACTGGCTGTACCAGCTGAAATGGAAGAGCCTCGCCTTGATCAGGAAAATTACTTAATCAATCCACTTTTACACTTTCCGCCTCCAGTCATTACCAAGAATGTTCACTTACAAATGCAAATTGCAAGGAAATCTATACTCATTAAGGCTTTCCTTTTCTTGGAGTTTTTATTGAGCCATCAGGAGGCTATCGGCTCATAAAGGTGACAGAAAAAGCAAGACCCAGAGAAGGCAATCAAGCCTGCCTAATTAAGTCGTGTGCAAGGCGCCCGAGGAAATAGCAGAGCACCTCCTCCAAAATATTACACCTCCAGTGGGGGAACAGGCTCTGCCAAAGGCAAACACCCACTTCAAACAAAAGCCGTGTAGTTCACTCTTCTTTGCACGCGTGCTAAGTCACTTCAGTCGTGTCTGACTCTTGGTGACCCCATGGACTACAGCCCGCCAGGCTCCTCTGTGCACAGGATTCTCCTGCAAGAATACTGGAGTGGGTTGCCACTTCCTCCTGCGGGGCACCTTTCCAACCCATGGATCGAACCCCCGTCTCTTTACGTCTCCTGCATCGGCAGGCGAGTTCTTTAACGCTAGTGCCACCTGGGAAGACCTCACTCTTCCCTACTGCCTTAAAAAGCCTAGAGGACGGAGCCTGGTTGTTTGGAAAGTATTAAGAAAATAGAAAGGGAGGAATAAAATCCTTCTCAAGGCAGCCTCATTAGGTGATGCTGAGAGATAACACCGGAGCAGAGGCTGGGCCAAAGCCAGACACACTTACCGTCCAAGTCACGCAAGCCGCTGGGATCGGACACGACGGTGACTCTCACGGGAGGGGAGCGGATTACCCCTGGCATTCCAGCGCACGGATCCCAACGCGGCTTCACACAGCCCTGCAGCAACCCCAAGTCCAAGGACTTTTTTTTTTTTTTTGCCAGAAAGAGATGCCCATTCCCTGAGTTTACCTACTGTCCACAAAGAGAGTCCATCCCCCAGAGCCAGACCTGAAGCGAGACTCCTCCTGACCCCACATCGCAAAAGGACCAGGATCACCATTACATGGGAGAACTGAGCCGGGGAATACCTGCCGTTTCTCAGAGGTCAAAGGGCACCGCCTGGCCATCAGGACCAGAGTCCCGGTCCAGCTGGGTGCCAGCATCCCCCTGGATGTCCTGTGCAGTGAGCTCTCTGCCTGGAGGTCCCCGTCCCTTTCCTGACCCCTTGGCACCTGCAGGAGTTTGCTGGGGCTGCTGAGACAAAGCACCGCAGATGGGGTGACATCGGACATTTCCTGCCTCTCAGCTTCAGGGCTGTACATCCAAGATCGCTGCATCAGGTTCCATGCGGGACCTGCCAGGGAAGGAGCCGAGGTCTCTCCCCTCCACCTGTGGACAGCCGTCTTCACGTTCACCTGGCTTCTCCCCGTGGGCACGTCCATCTCCAAACTCCCCCTGCTTATGAGGACAGGAGTCACACTGGATGAGGGCCCACCCGAGTGATCCTGTTTACCTGAATCACCTCTTTAAAAGTCCAGCTCCAGATACAGTCACATTCTGGATTTGGAGAGGGGGGTGCTTCCCTGGTGGCTCAGATGGTAAAGAATCCCCCTACAAACAGGGAGACCTGGGTTCGATCCCTGGGTCAGGAAGATCCCCTGGAGGAGGGCATGTCAACCCACTCCAGTGTTCTTGCCTGGAGAATCCCAGGGACAGAGGAGCCTGGCGGACTACAGTCCGTGGGGTCGAAAAGAGTCGGACATGAGTTGGCAACTAAACACTTTCTGGACACGGGGGTTAGGACACTAATGTGTGGATCTGGGTGACATAGCCCAGCCTATGACAGCAGTGTCCCTGGAGAGGCCAGGTCAAAGGGCAGCACCGTTTCTGTGTTGCAGGGACATCACTGCAGAGAGAGAACCCCAAAGCCTTATAACACGAAACAGATCCCCAGCAACTCAGGGTGCGGGGAATGGGAAGGGTGGGTGCCCAGACAATTCACAGGCAAAGCTTCCCCAGGTGCCCCCGAGGCTGTATCTGAGGCCTGTCCGCAGGTGCCTGGGCCTCAAGCGCCCTAAGAAGCAGGCACCGAGGGAGTCGGCGTGGGCCCTGACTCCAGCACGGCGCTGGGCAGTCAGGGCTGGGAGTTCACTCGGGGACCCTGCAGCCCCCACCGTCCACCTGCAGCTACCCACAAACCACCTTTGCTGCCAGGATCTCAGGCCCCAAAGCTGCTCACTGCCTGGTCGTCTTTGAATTACCTCTCTTTTTTTAATTCAAATTTTATTCAGAAAGGAAAACTAGAATCAAGCCAGTAAACACAACCTAACTGCTGGACCCAAAGGGCAGATGAGGGTGGGAGGGGGCTGATGTCAAGGAGAGGCCCGGCCAGAGAGACGCAGAAGAATGCGGAACCCAGGCCCGGCAAAGCTGTAAGTTACATGCAGGTGCCAAAGACCTGAAGAAACGGCCATCAGGTGTCTTCAGAGCCAGGTTGGAAGTAATCAGAGGCTTGCTGCTAAGTTGCCTCAGTCGTGTCCCACTCTGTGCGACCCCAGAGATGGCAGCCCGCCAGGCTCCCCCGTCCCTGGGATTCTCCAGGCAAGGACACTGGAGCGGGTTGCCATCTCCTTCTCCAATGCATGAAAAGTGAAAAGTGAAAGTGAAGTTGCTCAGTCATGCCTGACTCCTAGCAATCCATGGACTGCAGCCCACCAGGCTCCTCCATCCATGGGAGTTTCCAGGCAAGAGTACTGGAGTGGGTTGCCATCGCCTTCTCCGAATCAGAGGCTTAAGAGAGCAAAAAAGGAGTAAAAAGGACGAGTAAAAAGATACCAAAAGCACCTAACCAGTATCACACTGGGTTGGCCAAAAGGTTTTTTTGGGTTTTTCTTAACATTTTAAATCCGTCTGGGTTTTTTGATAACAGATTAAATCATCTTAAAGTGAAATAAGGTTTCACTTTTTCACCCTGGACCTGTTTACACTCGTCATCCCAGTCAAAATTGGCAATAGAATGGCAAGTTTAGTCATAAGACTTTGCACCCAAAGTATAATTTAAAAGAAAGTTCAAAAATGTCTAGAATGTTTCAGAGAATGTGTTTCCCAATTTTCATAATGAAAGAATGACTTTCATCCCTGAAACAGAATTTTTGTTAAAATTCATGGGCATTTGAGTTTGTAAGTGAGATCCCACTGTTATCAAAGGCCCACTCTTTTTTGTTTTTTTTTTTGGCTGCACCCCACAGCACGTGGAATCTGAGCTCC
Organism: Connochaetes taurinus; assembly: GCA_006408615.1. Classification (NCBI taxonomy): domain Eukaryota; kingdom Metazoa; phylum Chordata; class Mammalia; order Artiodactyla; family Bovidae; genus Connochaetes; species Connochaetes taurinus. The sequence goes on from SJXO01002520.1 coordinate 181,455, forward strand.
CAACCAGGGATCGAAGCTGCGCCCTCTGCACTGAAGGCGAATCTTAACAATGGACCATGGGGAAGTACCAAAGTCTCATTCTTCTTAAGGGACTGTAAAATCACCTCGATTCATAAATAGAGTAACAGCCGTAAATCAAATTCATGAGCTTTAGGAAAGCTAAGTCTTAGGGTATATACATTGAATAAACTCAATATTGATTCTAAAATCACAAATAACTGAAGGTTCTCTTCGCTTCATGGGAAACCTTTGCTGGGGAAAACGTAGGAAATTTATAGGGGCAGACTGCTTGCCAACAAGGAAAGCCAGCTGTCCCCTGAAAATGCACAACCTCAAAGTTGAAAATTATTCTTTATTTGGTGGACTTTCTGAGGACTTAAGTCCGGAAAAACAGCCTCTTAGATCACTGAGGGACTGCTCTGAAAGGGTAAGGGAGAGCCAGGTTATACAGGAGTTGTTGCAACAAAATCAAGTAGTTGGAACAACAGAAGATCAGCTCAAGTTAATGAATTTAGCGGATTTCCCTGCACCAGAAGATGCAAGAGTCTGGGCTCATTGAAATCACTCCTTTGATATGACCCTCAGCTGTCTGGAGCCAGCACCCTGGCCCCGCAGGGTGCACCGCCTGAGGTGATGACACTTTTGCCATAAAGCACTGTGTGAAGTGTGAAATTCCGCTTGGGGAGAGGCAGCTCTGGAGCGTGCAGCTGTGGCCTCGGTTCCACACCCACAGGCCCCGGGGCAGGCTCATCCGGCCGGGCCATCACACCAGCACTGGCGATTACGTACCACTTCCCCGAATTCCACCCCACCGTTCTGCCTCGGCCACCTGCCCAGCCCACCGAGGCCGATGTGGGGCCCACGCTCCCTGTGCATCAGGATCGGGAACCAGCCTTGGTACTGCCACTTGCTGTGTGACTTTGAGAAAGCCCCTCGACCTCTCCGAATCTTTCTCCCTTCACCTGTCACACGAAGCTGTAGTTCTTGTTTTCCTGAGTTCAGACAATCGTCTGAGTTCTTCATCAGGCGATCTCTGCAGAGTTGCTTTATAAACTTCAAGTTCTGTTTCTGGCTAAAGCACAAAGGCCAGCATGGTTGATGAAAACGAGCTCTTATCCGGATACAAGAGCCTCAGCAACAAATTGCTGTCCCTGAGTCAAAGCAGCCCGCATCTGCGGGTGGAAGCCTGGTGCCTGGACTGAACGGACTGGAGCAGGACAGGCGGCAGCTGGCTTGTGGACACCACCAGCCACGGGGATGGCAGTTCATGCCATCCTTTCCCCTTGGCGGTCCTGCCCTGTTAAGAGGTGCTCCATGGAAGGAGGGGGCCCCAGGCAGCAACAGGTGACCCGGCTCCTCTGCATGGTCTCTGGGCAACAGCCTGCAAGCAGCGCAGCCTCAGGGGGAAGGGGGGCACAGCGTGACTGCCAGAGAGGGTCCCCAATGCCAGCCCTCCAAGGATGCCTCCAAAGTGGGTTGGCTCCCCGGAGACCCAGCCAGGACGTCATGTCTTGCCAGGCGGAACTCCAACGCCCTGTGGCTGGAAGAGACAGCCGGCGACCCCGTCCAGGATGAGCAGACCTCAGGCAAGGGCTCCCCGTAACCGTGTTATCAGGAACGGTGTTGCAGGCACCAAGGATGCGAGAAAGCAGCAAAAGTCTGGGGGTGTGGGTGGGGAGGCCTCTCCCCCTCCCCACAGAGAGAATGGCATCTCACTGCAAAACAGATTATTCTTCAAGGCATGCAGTTTTATTTTCTCATTTGTCCTTTTTTTTTTTTTTTTTAGCAGTTTCAGGTTCACAATAAACTTGAGAAGAAGGGATGGAGACTTCCCGTGCGCCTCCCCCGCCCCGAGGTACAGCTCCCCCACCATCAACGTCCCCACCAGAGTGGCCCACTGGTTCGTGATGAACCCAGAGAGGCACATCATCATCACCCAGAGTCCACGGTTTAAACCAGGGCTCACTCTTGGTCTTGCATCTTCCATGAGTTCGGACAGATGTTTAATGTATCCACCACTGCAGCATCACAGAGAGAATTTCCTGCCCTGAAAAGCCCTCCATGTTCTCTCTACTCACCCCTCTCCACACTCCCACCCCTGGCAGCCAATGATGCTTTCACTGTCTCCACAGTTTTGCTTTTCCAGAATTTTATATAGTCGGAACTGTACATTGTGGGCTTCCCTGGCAGCACAGTGGTAAAGAGTCAGCCAGCCCATGCAGGAGACGCAAGACTCAGGTTTGATCTCTGGGTTGGAAAGATCCCCTGGAGTAGTAAACGGCAACCCACAAAAGCCTAGCAGGCTGCAGTCCATGGGGCCACAGATCCAGACAAGACTGAGCGCGCGCGCACACACACACACACACACACACACACATGCATGCACGTACACACGCGCGCACACACACGCACATGCACACACACTAGTGGGTAGCCTTTCCAGACTGGCTCCTTTCACACTGCCTAGCATTTAAGGTTCCTCCATGTCTTCCCGTGTGCGACAGCTCTTTTCTTCCTAGTGCTGGATAATATTTCATCTGAAGGGCACCTCATGGCTTCCAATTCCTGGCAATTATAAATGAAACCTGTGTTCAGGTTTTCGTGTGGACTGAGTTCTCACCTTTGGGCGAGAGCTCAGGAACGCAATCGCTGGACACACGCTAAGGCTGTGTCTGGTTTTGTAAGAAGCCGCTGAACTGTCCTCTGTGGCATTCGTAGCAGTGAGTTCCTGCTGCTCCACATCCTCCCTGTATCTGACACTATCACTCCAGGTTGGGCCATTCTCCTAGGTGTGTGGTGGCATCTGGGGTTCATTTTAGCAATTTTTATACAGAAATAAAATTCGCCATTTAAAGAGGACAGCTCAGTGGTTTTCCGGTGTTTCGTACGAGCATCACCCGTGTCTGATTCCAGGCCATTTCTATCAGCCAAATGGAGACCCCCAAGCCCATCACATTCACTCCCCATTCCTTCCTCCTCCAAATCCCACCCCAGTCAACCCTGCCCCTCTTCACCGGGAACCCCACTGTCTCATTCAGGGCACTTCACATAACTGCAATCACGCAGGGTGAGGCCTCTTGCGTCTGGCTTCTTTCACTTGGCATAACGTTCTTGAGGTTCATCCATGTTGCAGCGAGTGTCAGGGCTTCACGCTTTTCCGTGGATGAATGATATTCCCTTGTACGGATGGACCACGTGTGTTTTATCCATTCGTCTGTGGGTGGCCATCAGTGTTTCTGTGAAGAGTCACATGTGTCCATGTCTCCTGGGCAGGCACGTTTGAACCTGTGTTCCCGCCTCTTGGGTATGTGCCCGTGAGTGGAACCGCTGGGTCTGTCTAACTCCTTGAGGACCTGCAGCCTGCCCTCCTCCGTGGGCAATCACATTTTCCCCAGCTGCAACAGTCACTCTCTTTCATCAGTGGCCATTCAGTCTTTAACCCTCTGCTTATCCAATATCGCCCCCATCTTACCAATCAGGAAACAGAGACATAAAGAGAGAGAACAAGTACCTAAACCAGAGAGCCAAGACATGGCAGAACCAAGATGTGATGGTGGACCCAGAGTCCACTCTCTGAAATACTGCTGTGTGGTGACGGGTGAACACAGCTGGTCAGGATTGTCCAGACCCTTGACGGGACTCCTGGGAGGGCACCTCTGAGCCCTTGAAATGTCCTCCTGAGAAGAGTGACTGTGTTTATATGAGGCCATGAGCCACACAGGTCATTTATACGAACGACATGGTTTATGGGGAGAGCCCCAGGCTTGATGGGAGGGGCTGGAGACTAAGCTCAGCCTGCAGGTGGTCCACCATGCCTCTGTGACCAACCCCCAGTAAAACCCCAGGACTCCCTAATGCTCCCCGGGGAGGAATCCTGATTGGCAGCAGCTCACGTGTGCTGTCACACAGGGCTTCTGGAAGAATCAAGTGTCGTTTGCAAGAGTCCTCTGGGACAGGACAGCTGGGAGCTGGCGCCTGGTCCCCCTGGACCCTGGCCCGCAAGCCTTTGCATCAGCTGATTTCACCTGTGCTGTCTCTCTGTAATGAAGTGTGACTACATCAGCTTGGCTGAGTCCTGCGAGTCCTAGAGAATCACTGAACTTGAGGGTGGTCTGAGGGCCCCTGAACAGCCGGTTCTGTAAGTGACTATAGCTCTCAGGAGCAGGGCTGCATGGGCGAGGTGGGGAACCTGATACCTGTACCAGCAGGTAGGTCACCTGCATAAAGGTAAAACAGGTAAATCTAAAAAAAGAATCAAACTCCACAGACAGGAAATCTGGAGAGGCCTGCTCCCAGAGTAACCGGAGGACCAGGGCAAGCGCCCTGGCTTGCGGGCACGTTTCCTGGCTCGAGGTGGCTGCAGGAACAACACCTCCCCCCACACGCAGGCAGGTAACGGGATCCGACTCGCCTCCCGTCTGCACTGCCCAGAACAGCTGCCAACTCCCAGGTAAGGTGAGCCTGTGCGGGCAGGGACCCGGTTCCCATGGACAAGTTCTCAGGTGACGGGCTCCCCACGTGAAGATGAGGACACGGTGCTGCCCGCGACTCCAGACACACACAGGGCATCACAGACACACACGAGGCGTCTGTCCCCCGCCAGCCACCGCGGCCTTTTAGGGCAAGCCCCACCCAGGCTTCACCTGGACCCCTCAGCCGCGGCCTGATCAGAGACACAGAAGCAAGCCCAGGGGCGTGCTTCCCGTCACACGAACTAGTTCCCTCCCTGGACGCTGCCACGGAGCTACGGAGCCAGTCCTGTGCAAGGGGTGCAGGATACAGATACCACAGAGACAACACCTCCTCGGAAAGGGTGCCCTCTCCACTGCTGGTGAGGATGCAAAGAGATGCAGCCACCACGGAGAACAGTGCAGAGAGTCCACAAAACCCAGAGTGGCCGCATGACCCAGCAACGGAGCTTCCTCTAGAAACAGAAATATCGTAGGATCCAGCAATCTCACTCCTGGGCGTATATCCGGAGAAAACTTTCATTCAAAAAGATACATGCACGCCTGTGTTCACAGCAGCCCTCTTCACAATAGCCAAGACGTGGAAATGACCTAGACGTCCATCAGCAGATGAGTGGATAAAGGTGTGGTACATATACACAGTGGAATATTACTCAGTGCTAAAAAAGGAATGAAATTTGGGTCATTTGTAGAGACGTGGAAAGACCTAGACTCTATCATACGGAGTGAAATTAGTCAGAAAGAGAAAAACAAATATCATACATTAATGCATATTCGTGGAATCCAGAAAAATCGGGCAGCTGAACCTAGTTCCAGGGCAGGACTAGAGACACAGGCGTAGAGAATGAACCTGCGGGCGCAGCAGGGGACGTAGGATGAGCTGGGAGGTCAGGACTGACATGTGCACGCTGCTGCTGCTGCTAAGGCTTCAGTCGAGTCTGACTCTGTGCGACCCCACAGACGGCAGCCCACCAGGCTCCCCTGTCCCTGGGATTCTCCAGGCAAGAACACTGGAGTGGGTTGCCATTGCCTTCTCCAATGCATGAAAGTGAAAAGTGAAACGGAAGTCGCTCAGTCGTGTCTGACTCTTCGCAGCCCCATGGACTGCAGCCTACCAGGCTCCTCCATCCATGAGATTTTCCAGGCAAGAGTACTAGAGTGAGGTGCCACTGCCTTCTCCTCTACCAGGCATAAAACAGACAGCTAGCGGGAAGCTGCTGTATAGTAAAGAACATGGAGCTCAGTCCGGTGCTCTGTGATGACCTAGATGGGTGAGAAGGAGGGGTAGGAGGGAGGCCAAAGAAGGAGAGGATCCATACACACACAGGGCTGATTCACTCCACTGTGCAACACTGTAAACCAATTATATTCCAAAAAAATAAAGGATGTGCCAAAAAAAAAAAAAAATACCCAATGGGCCTGAACTACATTCCAACGTCCTAGTCACTGGATTAAATATTACTTTGAATCCATTTTGTGACTATGAAACAGCTCTGATTGGTGGAACCACTCTCTCTAAAAACATCCAGGGGAAATGAGTGCTGGAAGGCGACTGTGTACCTGCCATTCGGGTGGAAGGAACAAATACAAAAGAGGAACAGGAGCGTAAATATTTAGAGAACGTGGAACAGCAGCCCTTCCTTCCATCCCCGGCTGTGCTTCTGACAGGTAAATTGCCCTATTTTTCCATTCATGGCTACGGGACCACGGCAAAATTACAGAGACCGGCTCGCTACCTAGGCAAACAGGCAACAATTTGTAATAGAATAAAAATGTCAACAGTAAAAAAGAAAAGGGGACAATTTGCATCCATACAAACACCTTGAGTTTTATTTCCAACCGTCCGAGGTAGGAAAAACCTCGTTCGGCGGAAGGTTGATGTGTTTGTTCTGGTGAGTTACATTTTCTCTGACTTCTCCCTTGTTCCTTCCAAGGAAAGGTGAAGTCAAGGAGTCAGTGACTCCCCGCAGTTATAAAGCCACACGGCAGCTGACCCTCCCAGGAGAACTGGACCACAGGCTGGCATCAGCCCCTGCCCAGCTGGGGCTTGTGTGAGACCCTCTGCTGGGTGCATCCCAGCTCTGTAGAACAGCAGGGAGCTCCAGACACCAGGCTCTCATTCAGATTCCCCCAACACAGCCCCTTGGAGCTGTTTCACAAAAACCATCCCCTTGTGAATGTATGGTTAAACCACAGTGTCACCAAACCTAGAAAATTCCTGACTTAGCAACATGACTTTTTTCTTCTGAAACAGATTGTTATTGGTGCTCTGTTGTTCAGCTGCTAAGTCATACCTGACTCTTTTGCGACCCCATGGACTGTAGCTCACCAGGGTCCTCTGTCCATGGGATTTTCCAGGCAAGAATACTGAAGTGAGATACATATACATTTACAGTCACCTGAGTATCACTTTACTTATATTCACTAACTTTCTTACCAGGAAGCTGTCTCTATGAACCTCAGTAAATCCAGCCCCACCCTGAGACCAGATACTAACTCATTCCATCGGGTTACTTCCACTCGCTTGGCACAGGCTCAGAGGACGGGAGAGACCCAGCTTCTGCTGGGAGAACCCAGGACACACAGCCTGCTCCGCTCAGAGAAACCACCCTCCAACACCTCGATGCGGGCAAGCCCTGCGCCAAAGATCTCGCTCAGCAGCCTCGGGCCTGGAGGTAAAAATATCTCGGGGAACAGAGACAGCAAGGTGTGAGAACGTGCAATCAGTGCCTGGGATCCTCAGACACAGGACGCACACCCTGGGGCCTGGGCAGGAGCCCCACTGACCTGAGGGCTGGCCCGCTGCTCAGGGGCCAGGGTTTAGAGGCCTCCCAGGAGACTGCAGCCCTGGAGGCCTCCCTGCCCCAAGGAAGCTGAGCGGGGCTCCGTCGGGACAAAGCGTCTCTTTCCAGCTCTCCGGCCCACAGTCTTGGACTCAGTGTAACACACACACATGTCATCAATTCTTTTTGGAAACAGCTTGGGGAAGATCTAATCCACATGCCACACAACTCACTGGCTGTTCAGCTGCTCAGTCGTGTCCGGCTCTTTACGACGCCATGGACTGCAGCACGCCAGGCCTCCCTGTTCTTCACCGTCTCCCTGAATTTGTTCAAACTCATGTCCATTGAATCAGCGATGCCATCCAACCATCTCATCCTCTGTCGTCCCCTTCTCCTCCTGCCTTCAGTCTTTCCCAGCATCAGGGTCTTTTCCAAGGAGCTGGCTCTTCCCATCAGGTGGCCAAAGTACTGGAGCTTCAGCATCAGCATCAGTCCCTCTAATGAATATTCAGGACTGATTTCCTTTAGGATGGACTGGTTGGATCTCCTTGCAGTCCAAGGGACTCTGAAGAGCCTTCTTCAACACCACAGTTTAAAAGCATCAATTCTTCAGCACTCAGCCTTCTTCATGGTCCAACTCTCACACCCACACATGACTACTGGAAAAAACCACAGCTTTGACTGGACAGACCTCTGTCTGCAAAGTAATAGGCTGTCTAGGTTGGTCATAGCTTTTCTTCCAAGGAGCAAGTGTCTTTTAATTTCATGGCTGCAGTCACCATCTGCAGTGATTTGGGAGCCCAAGAAAATAAAGTCTGTCACTATTTCCATTGTTTCCCCATCTATTTGCCATGAAGTGATGGGACCAGATGCCATGACCTTCATTTCTTGAATGCTGACTTTTAAAACAGCTTTTTCACTCTCCTCTTTCACCTTCATCAAGAGGCTCTTTAGTTCTTTGTCACTTTGCCATAAGAGTGGTGTCATCTACATATCCAAGGTTATTGATATTTTTCCCAGCAATCTTGATCCCAGCTTGTGCTCCATCCACCCTGGCATTTCTCATGATGTGCTCTGCATATAAGTTAAATAAGCAGGGTGACGATATACAGCCTTGAGGTTCTCCTTTCCCAATTTGGAACCAGTCCATTATTCCATGTCCAATTTTGCTGCTTCTTGACATGCACATAGTTTTCTCAGGAAGGTACAATTCAGCAGGTCTCCTGTGATCATGGAGTTGAGTAGACCATCACCTCTGTCCATATCAAAACAGTTACACAGTCTCAAGAACACTGTAACTCTCAGCCATCACCTCCCAAATCCCCAGCCCCACCACCCCTGGCAACCACTCAGGACTTTCTATCTCTAGAAATTTGCCTTTTGGGGAGCATTTCATATAAAATGGAATCACATGCTATAGAATCATTCAACTCTCTTTTATCTCTTTTCTTTGATTCTCTTTTGCAAAAAGCCTTGTCCTTGGGCAAAGCTAGCACTGCCCATGGTTCCATGAATTCTATGCCTGAATCACCTCAAAATACAAGACTGTAATACACTTGAATCTCTCAGCGTAGTGTCCATCTCAAAAAGGTTTTTGTTTTGGGATTTCTCTGATGGTGCAGCAATTGAGAATCTGCCGTGCAATGCAGGGGACATGGGTTTGATCCCTGGTCAGGGAACTAAGCTTCCTGCATGCTGCAAGGCCACACACTGCAGTGAAGACCCATCACAGCCAAAATAATAATTAAGAAAAGGTTTTGTTATGTCCTCAGCTTTCACTGAGGTCAAACAGTATATGACAACTATTGGGGCGTTTCTGGTCAAACGCCAACTAAAGACACCACCTGAGAACATTCCTCCTAGACTAGAGCACTAATTAAGAAAACCTGTTCTCCAGGTGACTAGAAAAGAGCGCTCGGCTAGCCCAGCTTTCCCTTTTCCCCCTGGCTCCCAGGAGGCTCAGAAATAAAACACACCTGTGGCTGCAAAGCCACACTATTCATCCCAGGAGCTGGTCATAGCCTGATGGTTTTGGCAGAGTTTTAATGGTCTTTAACCCAATGTTAACAGTCCATGGAGTCCCAAAGAGTCAGACACGGTGGAGCAACTAAGCACAGCACGACCCAACATTAAAGCAGAGTTCTCAGTGGGGCCTGCAGCAGGATCACTTGGTTAGTAAACTAACAAGGCAGATTCCTGTTGAACCGGAGGAGGCCTTAGAACCTGTGATTTCAACAAGACGCCCAAGAGTTCTCGTTCCTTGGCTCAGGTTCCAAGTCAAAAGCAAAATAACACAGCCCTTTTCCTAGGACTGAGATGACCCATTTGGGTCAGCAAACCCAGTTCTTCCTCATCCTCGATCGTCCTCACCCCTGCGGGGAGTGTTGGTGAGTTGGCCCAGATGCTGTGTGCAGGAGCTGTGGCAGACGTGGGCGGCAGGCACACACGGCCCGGGGGAAGGGCTCCACCTGCCGAGATGACGAGGCAGTCATCGGCTGAGCGGTCTGGGAGGATCTACATGACGAGCACAACGGCCAGCACCGCTTTCCCGAGACCTCATGGCCTCCATCTCAGTCCTCAGAGGAGACCAGCAGCTCCCATGGAGATTCCGGTCCACCTGGACCCCTGCAGCCTTCTCAACACCACACTCCAACCCCGGGGCTCTGCAAAGCCCGAGGTCATTCAGGCATCAGCTCTGTGGGTCCCCCTCCCGACTCGGAGGGATGTTTCCCTCCCCACCTGTCTCAGTGGGCGACCAGGTCTATCGAGGCTGGAGGAGGAGGGGGAGGGCAGAGGAGCAGAAGGAAGCCCAGAGGCGCTGGGCTCTTTCCCACAACGGCCCCGAGACGCCCGAGGGTGCAGCTGTGTCCTGTGCAGCCCCTGGGAGCTGGGGGCCATGGTCTCAGAGAGCGTGCAAGGGTGGAGACAGGGAACCCTCCCGGGAGGTGGGGTCTCCAGACAGTCAAGGGGTCGGGAACCAGGAGGGGAGACGCAGAGAGCAAACGTGAGAACCACGCGTCTGGGGTGGAGCCACTGGGCACGGGAAACATGCCCACGGACAGTGTGGAGCCACGTGCCGCCTCATGGCACATGCCGCCTCATGGCCCGGCAGGCTCCCTGACCACTCAGGCCTCCTTGCTCCCTCGGTCCTGGTAAGACGTGAAGGTCCTGGGGCGGCCGGAGCAGAGTGTACCCGCCCAGAAAGACCAAAGGCAGGAGGCGTGTGGGCAGGGCTTGGGGTGCCCACTGGACCTCCAGGCCTCGGAAGCAGGTGGAAGCTCTGAAAGCAGATGTTCGTGGGGGACACTCTGAATGTGTGAAACACTCGGGGCACTTCTGCGAGGCTCAGCAGTGTGCACCCGGCGTGCGGACCTCAGGCTCAGTCTGGCCGAGAGCGGGGGTGCTCAGGGCCTTCCTAAAGGAAAGCAGTCCTGAATATTCACTGGAAGGACTGATGCTGAAGCTGAAACTCCAATACTTTCGCCACCTGATGCGAAGAGCCGACTCACTGGAAAAGACTCTGGCTCTGGGAAAGACTGAAGATGGAAAAAGGGGACGACAGAGGAACTGAACTCAACTCAACTGAACCAAACGCCTCTCCCAGCGGTTTGCCTGGGGGCACGTCCTGCAGACAGTGACGGGGGATGGAAGTGCTGCCCACGCCAGTGCCAAGCCCACCCCCTAAGGTCTCAGCTGGGCCACGGCCACCTGGGGAAAGGGCATCACGTCTTCCCGTGGTAACCAGCTAGCCATCGAGGTAAGCCAAGCCTGTTCAAATCCTGAGCCCTAGACACACGCGAGGCCCCACTTCCCTTCCTCTTCACTGAAATGGGACCCTGTCCCCCGACCGCAGTGAAATCGGGATTCACGCGGTATATGACCATCCAGGGTCTGCTGTGACAAAGGGCCCCAGGCAGGGCCGCTCAGGGCGACACAAACATATCCTCTCCCACTCCTGGAGGCTGAAAGCCTGTAATCAGGTTCACAGGATGGAAATCCAGGCGTCGCAGAGCTGGCTCCCTCCGAGGGCTCTCGGGGAGGCGCCTTCCTGCCTCTTCTGGCCTCCAGGGGCTCCAGGTGTCCCAGCTCACAGCTGCGTCCCCCAGCCCCTGCCTTCACGGGTCTCCTCTGCTCAGACCTGCCTGTTGTAAGGCCTCTTGTGATGGCATTAAAGGCCCAATGAGATAATCCCGGGGTAACCCATACATCCCAGGACCCTTAGGGTTCATGGTGAAGGACAGAGAAGCCTGGTGTCCGTGGGGTCACAAAGAGTCAGACACAAGTTAGCAACTGAGCAATAGCTTCATGAAAACGGAATATCTGAATTCGTTCAAGCTAGCACCATGACTCATGAGTGAGAATTCACTGACTCGAAAAGACCCTCATGCTGGGAAAGACTGAGGGCAGATACAGAAGGGGATGAGATAGTTGGATGGCATCACGTTAATTAACTGTGCATTAATTCCATTACCCTAAAGTGAAACCCTCTGCCACCTGTTACGTAACATCCTGGCTGCTCCCTAAATCACCACCCGAGGGTCATTTTCCATGTTTTTCCGAGTGGCAGCAGGAGGGGATCGCTTCCAAAGGCCTGAAACCCAGAATCCACACCGCTTTGCTACGTGACGACCATCTCCACTGCAAGGGGACGCGGTGGCCAGGACGGGGGCCGTGGGGTGCCCACACAGGGGCGTCCACGATGAACGGCGGCCTCTAGGACATCCGGAGGTCGCTGAAGGGCAGGGTCCCTTCTCGGGACACCTGAGGATGCAGGAAAAACAGCTGAGAAGGAGATGAAGTGCACGGAAAAATCCAGGCCTGATGGAGAATTCTGCCTCCACTCCCCCAACCCGCTCAGGACGCAGCACCTCCTGAGCTCACAAAGACTGAGGCGGAAACTACCCCCCTCCATCCACAGCACAGGACCACCATCCTTCTCCAGCTGAGAGGCCTTGGGAGGCTCCCCTGAGGCTCATCTCTCCGCGAACACCCGGCCCCCCAAGGCCCTCTGGCCTGGAGATGACCAACGCTGTGGGCGAAAGGCGCCCTGGCCGGCAGAGCAAAGCTGACAGCGCATCCACTCCCAGCCTAAAGAGCCGCCTGGTCCAGCCGTTCCCCTTCTCTTCCCCGGCACATCAGTGACCACGGCCACAGAGATGGATTCTGAGACCACAGGCCCCCAGCATTTGGGGCCCGTGGAGAGGAGTCCCCAAAGAAGCGGCTGGAGGCCCAGCCCTGACGCAGGGTTCCCAACCCTGGGCCAGGACAGGCAAACGCTCGGGTCGACGGGCCTTTTCTCAGAAAGGAGGCAGGAGGAGGTGAGCGGGCCTTGGTACAAACCCAGGCCCAGGGAGGTTCAACCTGGTCGTGAGCCAACCAGCCCCCCACCAGGCCTGGGGCAGACGGCCCCCTACAAATGCAGAAACATGGTGCTGGGGGGCTCGGTGCCCTGCCCCCAGCTGCCACCATAATGAAGGTAAGCAAGGCCCCAGTCCGGAGCCCGAGGGTGGGGACAAGGTGCTAGGGGCTCGGTGCCCTGCCCCCGGCTGCCGCCATAACGAAGGTAAGCAAGGCCCAGGTCCGGAGCCCGAGGGTGGGGACAAGGACCTTCCCGCCAACCTGGACACCTCCTTCTCCGAGCCTGCTCCGCCGCTAGAGGAAAGCGTGGCCACAACCTCCGCTCGAGTCACCCACGGTGTGCACCCACCCATTAGCTCTCCATGGAGCCACGCAAGTGAGCAGCCGTAGGGAGTCGGCGCCGGGGGCTTCCCCATGAGGGAACTGCATCCAGCGTCTTGGACAGCCAGAGGACAAGGGGACTGCAGGCTCTGCCCCCTCGGCCAGAAGAGCGGGGCTGGTCCTCCCGGAGCCCCGTCACCGCCCGCCTGCCAGGACAGCGCTCACATGCACCCAGGGGAGGGGTGGGGCCAGAGAAGCAACTCGGGGCACACGGGGGACCACGGCCTCTCGGGAAGGCTTGCACAAGGACAGCAAGAGGGGCTGAACTGGACCTCCAGTCCTTCCCAGGCAGGACTGGAGGCCTGGGAAGCCAGGGGTAGCAGCACCCACCCGCCACAGCACCCACCCCCCACAAGCCCAAGGTGACCAGGGCTGGGGCAGTGGCCCTGACATTCCGCTCCTGCCTGGGTATTTGTAAATCTAGGACGTTCTTCTCCTTCTCATCAGAATCTGGGAAGGTGCAACGGGTCTGTGTTCTTAAGCAGAAAGCAGCGATATACAAGCAGAACATAAACAGATACATAGCACGTCCATGTATTAAAATCTCGTTGGGGTGGACAATTTGGAACAAGGGTCTAAAACGTCTCCTTGGATAGGCAATACACTTTTTCAAAAGTCTGAAAAATATGTCCAAGCGGGAGCGGACCTCACAGACCTGCCTTTCTGGTCCCCGGGCTGGGCGGCCGGGTGTGACACCAGAGAGAGCTCAGGGTGTGCAGAGCCAGGGCCAGGCAGAGCCTCTCGGGACCAGCGCGGCGGGGAGCAGCAGGTCTCACCGCTGGGGGCCCAGCCCCTTACCCGAGGATGGCGGCCGGTGCCCCTGCCTCACGAGGTCGGCCATGGGGAAGCCCAGCATCCAGGCCACACTCTGAAATGCCGATTACAAGCACATATTACAGAGAAACGGCACCAGAGGAGCCCACGGGAGACGGTCAGCATGCAATCAGCAGCAGGTGTCAGACTGCAAGCTCAGAGCCTGTCTCAGCTCTGCCGGACCTCAGGCTGTGGGCTTCCCTCTGTGGTCCCCGCGCTGGACACAAGCAGACATCTCCTGGTCCAGGAAACAGTGGAGGCAGGGCGCCTGTCACACCTCCTCCACCATCCACCCTCCCAGCCAGGACATCTCTGAGCAGAGACGAAGAGCCAGACTGGGGTCTCAGCGGCAGCCCTGGTGAGTCCCCCCAGGGTCACACTAACTGGGCAGCAAGGGCAGGCGTGTTCTTCCAGCACCCAGGACAAGCCCCCCGCCAACTCTGACACCGGCACTGGGGCCCTGGCCGCGAGGAACTGCCGTCCTCTGGCCAGGGTGCCAAAGTGGGGAGGCGGTCCACACCACGGCACTGAACATGTTCTAACTCACCAGAGGCGCTGGCAGACTGGGCCCCGCAGGAAGGCTTCTCGGAATCAGAACCAGCTGCACTCCAATGGGTCAGGGCAAGGAGACAGGAGACATGTCCACAGCTGTGAGAGGCCACCAGGGCGCGGCCAGACCGAGGCTCCACGAGCAGGCAGAGGTCAGAACTACAAGCGCCAGACCGAGGCTCTACGAGGAAGCAGAGGCCAGAACTACAAGCGCCAGATCGAGGCTCCACGAGAAAGCAGAGGTCAGAACTACAAGTGCCAGACCGAGGCTCCACGAGGAAGCAGAGGTCAGAACTACAAGCGCCAGACCGAGGCTCCACGAGCAGGCAGAGGCCAGAACTACAAGCGCTCCGATGCCTGCGAGCTGGAAACCAGCAGCTGCGTTTCTGCTTCCTGAAAGAGGGCACAGACGCACTTTCCCGCACACCTCCCAAGACGTGCAAAGAAAACCCCAGGAAACAAACTGAAGACTCAGAGGGGTGGAGAGAAGGCAGGGGCCCAAGGACCGGCACAGCGGTCAGTTCTCTGAGCTGGGTTTTTGCCTAATATTCCAGATTGGGAGCTAAGAAGCCAGAGAGCCAGAAACACCAGCTGCTGCCCTTCAGTCGTTCAGGTGTGTCCGACTCTTTGTGACCCCATGGACTGCAGCACGCCAGGCTCCCCTGTCCTCCACTACCTCCCGGAACTTGCTCAAACTCATGTCTATTGAGTCAGTGATGCCATCCAACCATCTCATCCTCTGTTGCCCCCCTCTCCTCCTACCCTCAGTCTTTCCCAGCATCAGGGCCTTTTCCAGAGAGTCAGCGCTTCACATCAGGTGGCCAAATGACTGGAGCTTCAGCTGAAACATCAGTAGAAGCGGGGAAAAAAAGCTGCAAAGAACGACTACTCTCTCCAGAAAAAATCCAGGAAAATGGTAGCAAAACAGGAGAAAATCGTGCAGACAATCACTCCGCTACTCCACCCTGATGTCACAGAAGAATTGCAGCCCCCACCCTGAGTCCCAGGAGCAGAGGGCAAGGGGGGAGCCTGGACCTCCCCTCGTGGGGCCGTCATAGGCACTCAAACCTCCACGGGGAGGGAGGGGGCAGATAAACCAAGCCATGGAGCTGCAACTTTCTTCTCCACCGAGCAGGCACGCATCCTCCTCCAGTTCCACCGTATCAATGCAGACACCACATGGAGCCTAGATTTCTGCACGCACACAGCACCCCCCACCCCTCATCTCAGTGGACAAGGTCAGAAGAGGGCTGACAGAGAGCACGTAAGGCCACGCCCCCCTCATATCTGAGGAGGCCACGTGGGAGCAGGTCCCCTCCCCCACCAGCAACAACAAGGGGCCTCCCCACTGGGGTGTCAGCGGGGGTCAACCGAGGACCCTGGACATCAGCAGGCAGTAACGAGGCCGCACGCCTTCCCTGTAACGTCTGAACAAACAGGCTAAACCAGCAGGCTCAATGGACCCGCGGCGCAGGACAGAAGACGCAACTGTGCACATTTCCACTGAAAATCATTCATTATCCCCCAAACCAGGAAGATCTCAAATGGGTGAGAGACAACCGGCGGCTGGCAACACTCAGGGCACAGAGATGTCAGCGCTGAAATTGAGTCTGAAGCGGCAAAAACAAAAATGCCTCCACACGTTAATTGTGAACACCCCTGGAAACACGTAAAACAGAAAACCTCACTGAAAAAAAGAACAGAAAATTGCAGCAAGGAAATACAGATCTTCCTTGACATACGATGGGGTGACATCTGGGTAAACCCATCACAAGTAGAAAATGTCATAACTCGAAAATGCACGTAATACACCCAACTGGACAGCACAGCACAGTCTCACCTCCTTTCAACACACTCAGAACACGTTCATTAGCCTGTGGATGGACCAAATGGTCTAACACAAAGCCTGCTTTATGACTTGCTGACTATCTCACTACATTTACTGAAAACTGTCCTGGAAGCGAAAACCAGAATGGTCGTCCGGGTGCGGAGTGGTTGCAGTTGGCCGCTCAGCCCTGCGACCACGTGGCTGGCAGGAGCCCGGCTCACCGCTCTGGCCCACGACAGAGGGTGGTTCCACGTGTCACAGGCCCAGAAGGATCAAAATTCAAGATTCAAAGTAGAGTCTCTACCGAGTATGTGTCACCTGCACACCATCAGAAAGTCATGCTGCTGTGCAACAGGAACCAACACGATGTTTGAAACCAGCTGTACTCCAACAGAAGAGCTTCCTGCCGACTCAGTGGCAGAGAATCTGCCTGCCGGTTCAGGAGACAGAGGTTTGATCCTGGAGTCGGGAAGCTCCCCTGGAGGAGGGCATGGCAACCCACTCCAGTATTCTTGCCTGGAGAATCCCATGGACAGAGGAGGCTGGAGGGCTACAGTCCACGGGGTCACGAAGAGTCAGACAGGACTGAGCGACTAAATATCAACAATGGTCCAGTAAATTTTTTTAAAAAGAAAACACAGAGAGGAGGGGGAAGAATAATTGAACATCAGAGTCTGAGTTCCCATCTCAGGAAGCTAGTAAAAGGTGAGGAAAATAAATCCAAAGCAAAGGTTTGAAGGAAGGAAGGAAATAATCAAGAGTGAAGATAAATAAAAACAAAACCAAAAAAAAAAAATAGAGAAAATCAATGAAATGATGAGCTGGCTCTTTGTCAAAGTCAATAAAATCGACAAAACTAACCAAAACAGACAGAAAAGGCTCAAATTACCAATTCCAGGAATGTAACAGAGGATATTATTATAGACCCTGCAGGCACTGAGAGGATCAACAGCTCCACACACTTAAATTAGACAATATAAGTGAAAGAAACCGATTCCTTAAAAAATGCAGTTACATCTCATTCTGGATGAAACAGGTAATCTGAGAAGCCCTACAGCTATTAAGAAGATTGAGTTCCTCATTATAAAATGCATGTTTTTGTAAGAAAGAGGAAATCTCCATACTCAGATAGTTTCACCAGAGAATTCCATGAAATGTTCAGAGAATTAGTATCAATTCTATACAATATCTAGAGTAGGAAATGGCAACCCATTCCAGTATTATTGCTGGAAAACTCAGTGGACAGAAGAGCCTGGCGGACTGCAGTCCCTGGGGCTGCAAAGAGTCAGACACAACTGAATAACTGAGGGCACACTATACAATATCTTCCAGAAAACAGAATCCAGTCGATTTTATGGAACCAATATGAATCAGTATCAGTATCATATTGGTTCCATAAAATCGACTGGATTCTGTTTTCTGGAAGACATTGTATAGTGTAAGAGTCAGACACGACTGAACGACTTCACTTTCACTTTTCACTCTCATGCATTGGAGGAGGAAATGGCAAGCCACTCCAGTGTTCTTGCCTGCAGAATCCCAGGGACGGGGGTGCCTGGTAGGCTGCCGTCTATGGGGTCGCACAGAGTCGGACACGACTGAATCGACTTAGCAGCATGATACTGATACTAAAACTATACAAAGAGAAAATCACAGGCCCATATCCCTCAAATATAAATGGAAAAAAATCTTTAACAAAATAGTAACAAATAAGAGTTAAGCAATTACTGTATAAGAGAAGAATTATAGATAAGACAAGTAAGGTTTATTTCTGGAATGCTAGGCTGGTTCAATATTTTTTTAAAAAATTAATTTATGTGATACTCTATAAGGAAAATCATACAGTCAAAGCAATCAATGCAGAAAAAGCATTTGACCAAATTCAACATCTGTGACAAATTCTCCCCCCTCAAAAAAGGAAGAAGGGAAATTCTTCAACCTGATCAGGAGTATCTGCAAAACTTCATGTAATCAACTAACATTATTCCAAACAGAGAAAGACAAACGCTTTCCTTCTGTGACTAGGAACAAGGATGTCTGCTCTAATCGTTTTCACTCAACACACCAGGAGACGTTCCAGGTAATAGAAGAGGCAAGAAAAGAAGATATAAAGCACACAGATCAGGAAAGTGACAGTGTTCACCACTCAGTCGTGCCCGGCTCTTTGCAACACTGTGGACTGTAGCCCACCAGGTTCTTCTGTCCATGAGATTCTCCAGGCAAGAATACTGGAGTGGGTTACCCGTTTCCTACTCCAGGGGATCGTCTCAACCCAGGAATCGAACTCAGGTCTCCTGCAATGCTTTACTGTCTGAGCCACCAGAGAAGCTCCCTGCTCAGGAAGATCGAAATAAAACTGCCCCCATTTGCAGATGACAAGACTGTAGAAAATCCCAAGGAATCTCCAAGACAACTGCTGCTGCTGCTGCTGCTTCTGCGTTGCCTCAGTCGTGTCCGACTCTGTGCGACCCCACCAGGCTCCTCTGTCCCTGGGATTCCCCAGGCAAGAACACTGGAGTGGGTTGCCATTTCCTTTCCAATGCATGAAAGTGAAAGGTGAAAGTGAAGTCTCTCAGTCTTGTCCAACCCCTAGCAACCCCATGGACTGCAGCCCACCAGGCTCCTCCATCCATGGGATTTCCCAGGCAAGGGTACTGGAGTGGGTTGCCATTGCCCTCTCTGCTCCAAGACAACACTTCCTACAAATAATAAATGAGTTGAACAAGGTCACAAAATACAGCATCAACATATAAAACTCAACTGTATCCCCCTATACTAGCAATGAACATGTGGGCAGCCAAATGTATAATCCAATACCATTCATAATTTCTCAAAAAAATACTTCGGTGTGAATGTAACAAAACTCGTATGCTGAAGTCTACAGAAATCAGTGAAAAATAAAAGAACATCTAAGGGCTTACACCTCCCCAGTGGCTCGGACAGTAATACAAGCCGCTCAGTCGTGTCGACTCTTTGTGACCCCATGGACTAGACAGTCCATGGAATTCTCTAGGCCAGAATACTGAAGTGGGTAGCCAGTCCCTTCTCCAGGGGATCTTCCCAACCCATGGATGGAACCCGGGTCTCCCACACTGCAGGCAGATTCTTTACCAGCTGAGCCACCAGGGAAGCCGTCAGACAGTAAAGAATCTGCCTGCAGTGCAGGAGACCAAGGTTCGATCCCTGAGTCGGGAAGCTCCCCTGGAGAAGGGAATGGCAACCCACGCCAGTATTCTTGCCTGGAGAATCCCATGGACAAAGGAGCCTGTCGGGCTACAGTCCATGGAGTCACAAGAGTCAGACACGACTGAGCAACTAAATCACCACCACCAACCCGAGCCTTACTTATATCCCACTCCCATCCGAGTGGGATGACCCAGCAATCCCCCTCCTGGGTGTATACACAGACGAAACTTATTCAGCAAGACACATGCACCTCCACCCAAGTTCAAAGACGCGCTATTCACAATAGGCAAGATGTGGCAGTAACCTAAATGCCCAATGATAGAGGAATAGATAAAGATGTGGTCATACATGCAGAGGAACATTACTCAGCATAATAAAGAGTGAGATACTGCCATCTGTAGCAGCACAGATGCACCGAGAGACGGTCACACCAAGTGAGACGGGTCAGACACAGAAAGATAAGCACCATGTGACGGCACTTCCATGTGGGATCTAGAGGAACGGCACAAAGGACTCACCCACAAAACAGAAGCAGACCCACAGACAGAAAACAAACTGTGGTCACCAAAGGGGGAAGGGGTGGCGGAGAGGAGAAATTAGGAGTTTAGGATTAACAGACACACTGGTTTAGTCACTGAATTGTGTCCAACTCTTGCCACCCCATGGGCTGTAGCCTGCCAGGCTCCTCTGTCCCTGGGATTCTCCAGGCAAGAATACTGGAGTGGGGTGCCACTTCCTTCTCCAGGGTAGACAGATAACACTATTATATAGCAAAATAGATGAACAACAAGACCATACTGTATAGCACAGAGAAATGTATTCAGTATTTTTAATAACCTACAACGGAAAAGAACTTGAACAAGAATAGATATATACCCATCTCATCCATCGACGTATAACTGAGGGCTTCCCTTGCAGCTCAGTGGTAAACAATCTGCCTGTCAATGCAGGAGACACAGGTTCGATCCCTGGGTCAGGAAGATCCCCTGGGGAAGGAAAGGGCAACACATTCCAGGATTCTTGCCCGGGAAATCTAATGGACAGGGAAGCCTGGCAAGCCTCAGTCCATGGGGTCGCAAAAGAGTTGGACACGACTTAGCGTCTAAACAACATTAATGCATAAGTGAGTCACTGTGCTGGACACCTGAAATTAACAGAACATGGTTAATCAACAATACTTCAATTAAAAAAAAAAATCAACTCAAAACAGATCCCGGGGGACTTCCCTGGTGGTGCAGTGGTTAAGACTCCAAGCTCCCAATGCAGGGGGCAACAGTTCAATCCCTGGTTGGGGAATAAGATCTCACATGCTGTATGGCATAAAAAAATTAAAAATAAGTAAACAATACATTTAAAAAAAATTTTTAAAGAATGAATCAGGGACTCAGATGTAAAATGCAAAACTGTGAAAACTTCGGGGGAAAAAGTTCTCATAGGAGAAAATCTTTAGGGTTAGGGATGCTAAAAGGGTGTCAAAAGCATGAGCCACACACAGGAAAACTGATAAATCAGACCTCAGAAAAATCAAAACCTTTCATTCCGTGAAAAAGAGGATACAGGTACAAAATACAGACTGGGAGAAAATGTCTGCAAAGCGCACATTCAACAGAGGACTAGTGTCCAGAGTATGAAGAGCTCTCGAAACTTAACAGGATTAAAAAAAAAACAACAACAACAGACCCTCCAGGTAAGACAGGGAGAAAAGACACACAGAGACATTTCACAAAGGAGGGCAGCCAGATGGCAAAGGGGCACACGAGAAGATGTTCAAACATCACCAGCCACTAAAACAAGACAAAGACCTCAGTGAGACGTCCCTACACCAGCCCGGCCAACATAAGACACAGTAACACCCAACGCTGGTGAGAAGCCGGACAAGCTCTCACGCTGGAAATATAAACTGAAACGGCAATGCAGGAAGGTGCAGCGCTTTCTTAAAAATCTAAACAGGCAGCTACTATGCAACCCAGAGACGGCACGCGTGGGCATTTATCCCAGAGAAATGAAGACCAACGTTCACACAAAACCCACAACATTAATGCTTGAAAAGTGGAAGTCAAAGTGGCAGTCGCTCAGTCATGTCCAACTCTTTGTGACCCCATGGACGCTAGCCTGCCTGGCTCCTCTGTCCATGGGGTTCTCCAGGCAGGAATACTGGAGTGCAGCCACGTCCTACTCCAGGAGACCACCAGGGAAGCCCCCTCTACAGAGTTCAGATGACAGAGAAGCCAATTCCAGAGAGCTGACTGACTGGATAGTTCCATTTCTGTATAATTACTGGAATAAAATTATAGAGATGGAAGACAGATCAGCGGTTGCCAGAGCTGAAAAGCAGGTGAGGCAGGAGGGAGTCTGTGAGAGACGCTGGTGCTGACGGCGACGCTTGTACCTTGACCGTGACATTGTCAGTATCCTACTAAACGTCATCACTCAGTTCTGCAGGATACGACGTGCGGGGCAGATAGGGTAGCGGGTACAGAGGACGGCTCTGTACTCTTTCTTACGACTGCAATTATTGCTAAAATAAAGAGATCTTTTTATTTTATAAAGTACATTGTGGAAAATAAATGAAGTTACATAGAGCTGCCGTGTGACCGAAAATACATGGTTCTATTTCAAGGCACATACCTCAACTTGATAAGACCATCAGGTCCAGGACTTCCCTGCTGGTCCAGTGGTTAAGGATCCAGCTGCCAATACAGGGACATGGGTTTGATCCCTGGTCTGGGAAGATTCCACATGCCCTCGAGCAACGAATAAGCCCAGGTGCTACAGAGCCCACGCTCTGCAACAAGATGACCCACCGCAGCGAGAAGCCGGAGCACAGCAGCCAAGAGAAGCCCTGCTCAAACTTGATAAGACCATCAGGTCCAGGACTTCCCTGCTGGTCCAGTGGTTAAGGATCCAGCTGCCAATACAGGGACATGGGTTTGATCCCTGGTCTGGGAAGATTCCACATGCCCTCGAGCAACGAATAAGCCCAGGTGCTACAGAGCCCACGCTCTGCAACAAGATGACCCACCGCAGCGAGAAGCCGGAGCACAGCAGCCAAGAGAAGCCCTGCTCGCCGCAACCAGAGAAACGTCCTCGCAGCAATGAAGACCCAGTGCAACCAAAATGAATTTTTTAAAAAATTTAAGCTTCAAAAAAGGAACATATGACCACCACAAAACTTGACCCCTAATCTTCGTAGCAGCTCTCTTCCTCACAGCCAAAAAGTGGAAGTAATCTGTATGTCCAGCAACCCATGAGCTCATAAATAAAATGTGATCCAGCCATGCAACAGAGCCACATTCAGTCCCGATGCTCTGACACACCACACACCTGGATGAACCCTGAAAACATGATGCTGAGTGAAGGAAGCCAGTCCATGGTTCCGTTTACATGAAATGCTGGGAGCAGGCACACACAGGGAGACAGCAGAAGGGCGGCTGCCGGGGGCCGGGAAGGTGGGGATGGGAGTCGGGGGCTGACTGTTAACAGGTACAGGGTTTGTTTCAAGGACAAAACTGTCCCAGAATTACCTGCGGTAATGGCTGAGCAGCCCAGGAATCCACTAAAAATGCAGTGCATTCTACCCTTCGTGTGGACTGCGTGGTACGCAAGCTACATCTCAAATTGTTGGGGGGAAAAAAGCGAGCAGCGACTGGGTTCTAGGGAATTTTAAAAGCACCCACTTTACAGTGATCCTCCCTGTCCCCGCTGGAGAATAACTAAATTATTGAACTGTTTTAAAAGGTTAGCCTTCAGCATTCTGCAGCTATTTTTAGACGTGCTCATCATTCCTGGGGAGATGGAAATCGTAATTATGAAGTGTCCTGAAACAGCTCTGTAACCCTGAGGACTCACCCCGGGCACAGAGCGGCCTGGTGTCCTGAGCTGGGAGTCAGGAGGCACCAGCCTGTGCCCCGGACTGACCTGGCTGCCCCATCCCCGGGGACCCCTCCTCACGAGCAGAGTTCCTGGAATCCAGCTGCCTGGTCTGCAGCTCTACTCTGCAGCCACCCCTGACCGTGTCCCAGCTAATTCTGTGAGATGGGAATGCATGAGGGTCACCCTAGCCCTGGGGATTAACAGAGCAGGCACAGAAGGCTTCCCCCAAGGGCCCCCATCAGAGGACATGTCACCACCTCTCTCTGATCCAGAAAGGCAGCGGGAATGGCCCCATAACTGCAGGTCCTTTCGAGAGGGCGGAACCTGGTTCTGCCAAAGGTGAAAAGAAGCTGTTTCATCAAAAACTAAAGTACAGGAGTGGACCCAGCAATACCACTCTAGGCATATACTCTGAAGAAACCAAAACTGGAAAAGACACATGGATGGATGGATATGAGAGCTGGACCATAAAGAAAGCTGAGCGCCAAAGAGTTGATGCCTTTGAACTATGGTGTTGGAGAAGACTCTTGAGAATCCCCTGGAATGCAAGGATATCAAACCAGTCCATCCTAAGGGAAAATGAATGGATAAAAAGCTGTGGTTCATACATACAATGGAATACTACTCAGCCACAGAAAGGAATGCACTTGAGTCAGCTCCAATGAGGTGGATGAACCCAGAGCCTGCTACACAGAGTAAAGTCAGAAAGAAGGAAACAAATATCACTTATTAACACATCTACAGGGGCTCCAGAAGGATGGTAGTGACGAATCTGTTCACAGAGCGGCAGTGGAGATGCGGACGTGAGAGGACAAACTTGTGGACAAGGGTGGGGAGAAGAGGGAGAGGGCGAGACGAGTAGATGGAGCAGCATGGATGCATGCGCACCAGCACATGCCAACCGACAGCCAATGGGAACTCGCTGCAGGACTCAGGGAGCTGCAGCTGGGGCTCCGGAACAATCCAGAGCGGCAGGAGCAGGTGGGAGGCGGGAGGCAGATTCCAGAGGGAGGGCACAAATGTAAACCTATGTTAATTCATGTCGATGTAAGGCAGAAATCAAGCCAATACTACAAACCAATCATCAGTCAAAAATAAATAAATAAATATTTACAAAAAACACAACCAGTGCAGGATGAACCGACTAGAACAGGAATGGACCCAGCAACACCACTTCTAGGCATATACTCTGAGGAAACTAAAATTGAAAAAGACACATGGATGGATGGATGTGAGAGTTGGACTAGAAAGAAAGCTGAGCACAGAAGAACTGATGCTTTTGAACTGTGGTGCTGGAGAAAACTCTTGAGAGTCCCTTGGACTGCAAAGAGATCCAACAAGTCCATCCTAAAGGAGATCAGCCCTGGGTGTTCATTGGAAGGATTGATGCTGAAGCTGAAACTCCAATACTTTGGCCGCCTGATGCGAAGAGCTGACTCATTTGAAAAGATTCTGTTGCTGGGGAAGATTGAGTGCAGGAGGAGAAGAGGACGACAGAGGATGAGATGGTTGGATGGCATCACCAACTTGATGGACATGAGTTTGAATGAACTCCGGGAGTTGGTGATGGACAGGGAGGCCTGGCGTGCTGCGATTCATGGGGTCGCAAAGAGTCGGATACGACTGAGCGACTGAACTGAACTGAACTGAATGGGAATGAATGCTCCTAGCAGCATCATGCACAATAGTCAGAAAGCGGAAGCAACCCGCAATCCACCAACAGAAGCCAGTGGCGGATGGTGGCGCTCGGTCGTGTCAGACTCCGCGACCCCATGGACGGTCGCCCGCCAGGCTCCTCTGTCTGTGGGATTTGCCAGGCTCCTCTGTCCGTGGGATTCTCCAGGCAAGAACACTGGAGTGGGTTGCCGTTTCCTACTCCAGGGGATCTTCCCAACCCAGGGATCAAACCCACGTCTCCTGCATCTCCTGCACGGCAGGCAGATTCTCTACCGCTGAGCCAGCAGGGAAGCGGCGACAGAGGGACAGAGGAAACGTGCTCCACCCACACAAGGGAGGAGAAGTCAGCCGTTAAGAGGGACGACGCCCTGACGCGGCCACAAGGTGGACGAACGCTGGAAACGTTCTAACCACTGAGAGAAGCCAGACAAACGCCCTGCCGTCGTGTCGTGCCAGCCGCTTGCATGCAACGTCCAGAGCAGGTCAGTCCGCAAAGGCAGCCGGGCGGCTGCTGGGGGCTGCAAGGACGGGCCTGTTGGTGGGCGACAGGACTAGGACGTCTTGTGCTAAACGCCACTGAACCGTACACTTTTAAATGGTTGGTTTTATGTGTATTTCACCTCAATAATAAAAAAGAACCTCATTCACAAAAGCGCACAAGGATTCAGAGTCCACTTCATGGAGAAAGGGAGCAGAGAAAACCTGAAAACAAGGCAAAATGCCAGCATTCCCAGGGATGAGGAGGAAAGAGGGAAAAACATCTCTCCTCATCAGCTTCTGTCACAGCACCTTTCTGAGGCTGACCTTCCCGCGACCCTCCAGGAGTGCCAGAGTGTGGACACCGCCTCGCCACCGTTCTGTCTGTGCCACGGCTTACAAGTCTTGGGAGGCAAGAACGTGACTGCATCTGATCTACCCATTCTCCTGATGAGAAAACTGAGGCCGGGCTCCCAGAGCTGCTGAGCGGCCCCGTCAGGACCAGAATTCCCACTCCTGCCTTTCTGCCACAGCCCCTCCGCTCCCTCTGGAAAATTGCTCATCCCAGAAGAAGACCCTGTGGGTCCCTGACCTTCACAGAACGCTCTCAACTCTGCTCCTGCTCTGGCTCCATGACGGAGAGGGCAAAAGTGCAGGTGGAAGCGAGCTGCGTAACAGCTACCGCATAAGACCACTCAGGGACGAAGGTAAAGTATTAATCACGCCCGCCAGCCGAGCCACAGAGCCTGTGACCCCTGAAAGTGTGAAACCCCAGCTGGGCCCTCGCTCATGAGTGTGATGGTGACCAGCAGCGGGGGTACTAGACGCAGACGGAGCTGCACCAAACCCACTCAGGGCCTCCCAGTGAGCCTGGACTTGGCCAGTCACACTCGCTTCAGCCAAACAGGCCAGAGCAAAGGGACGCATGGGCACTTGCTCCCTCTTGCTGTTCTCAGGGACCCTGAGACCTCCCAGTGGCCAGGCCAGGCTGGATGATGCCCTTACCACCCACCCCCAGCCTACAACTAGCGCACCCTAGAGACGTGAGTGAGGCCTGCTCACCAGCTGACCACAGCTGAACTCAGTGACCACAAGAAGCACCCATCCTTCTCCTGCTCAGATGGTGAGATAAATAACCCAGGGGCTGGCAAATTGCTGCCCATGGGCCAAATGTGGCCCACGGCTTGTTTCTCTAAATAAAGTTTTATTGGGGCACAGCCATGACCATTCACAAAATGTCTGTGACTGCTGTTGCTTTGTACAGAGACTTGACAGCATAAAGCAAAAAATACTTACTCTCTGGCCCTGAAATGAGCAGTTGCCATTTTACTCTAAGTTCTGCAGGCTTTTGTTATGCAGGTTGGTAGCGGACAGACCGCCATCTAATCGTTACTGATTAGGTCGGTGTGACCAGCTCCACGAGGTGGAGGAGCAGGTGACGCCCAAGATCACACAGGTGGTTCACGCAGGCAGCGGCCACAAAGCAGAACGGAACTGTGGCTTGTCCAACACCAAAGGCCCTACCTACCCTGCCACAGTGCAGGCTTTCCAGAAAGGGCTCCTAACCGGATCACTAATTTAATATATATTCCACCCCCACCTTCCAGGCCCTCCCCTCCCTCTTCAATAAACAAAGGCAGGATAAAGCTTCAAATGAGCAAAAGCGCAGCCCGAAAGACCCACTTGGAACAGTCCCCACCTCTCCCTGGAGATCCTGGGGGCTGGGGGGCGTCAGCCCTGCTGGGAGCCCCCCAGGGGACCTCCCCAATGCACCAGGGAGCAGAGGAGCCCGGGTGGTCCCCAAGGCTTTCGAGGACCCCTGCAGGGGCAACTGGTACCCAGAAAGGTTCCTGGGTCCCTGCCCCCACACTGTCATCCTGAGCCCCCTGTAAACCCAGTGCACTCACAGCTCAGACCAGAGGCTCTGCAGAGACCAGACAGGGCAGGAATTCACAACGGGGCCTGCACGGGAGGTGCCAGCAGGAGAGGGAAAGGGAGTTCACCGACTCGACCCGCACGTGGCCTGGGTCCAATCGGAACACCTCAAGCACAGACAGGTGTTGCCAACGACGGTGACGTGAGTGGCTCACGGCACACGCAGGCAGATCTCGGTGAGATGGGCTGGGACCTGGGGCCCTTTGCCATGGTGCCCACAACTGGACGCGCCTCTGCTCCAGCAAAGAAACCATCAGGAACTAAAAATAACACTGCATGGGCAGTTGGGGCAAATCATGCACAAAAGATACAGTTCAGTTCAGTCGCTCAGTCGTGTCCGACTCTTTGCGACCCCATGAATCGCAGCACGCCAGGCCTCCCTGTCCATCAGCAACTCCCGGAGTTCACTCAGACCCACATCCATCGAGTCAGTGATGCCATCCAGCCATCTCATCCTCGGTCGTCCCATTCTCCCCCTGCCCCCAATCCCTCCCAGCATCAGAGTCTTTTCCAATGAGTCAACTCTTCTCATGAGGTGGCCANATGATCTTCGTTTTCTGAATTGTTGAGCTTTAAGCCAACTTTTTCACTCTCCACTTTCACTTTCATCAAGAGGCTTTTTAGTTCCTCTTCACTTTCTGCCATATGGGTGGTGTCATCTGCATATCTGAGGTTATTGATATTTCTCCCGGCAATCTTGATTCCAGCCTGCGTTTCTTCCAGTCTAGCATTTCTCATGATGTACTCTGCATATAAGTTAAATAAGCAGGGTGACAATATACAGCCTTGACTCCTTTTCCTATTTGGAACCAGTCTGTTGTTCCATGTCCAGTTCTAACTGTTGCTTCCTGACCTGCATACAGATTTCTCAAGAGGCAGGTTAGGTGGTCTGGTATTCCCATCTCTTTCAGAATTTTCCACAGTTTATTGTGATCCACACAGTCAAAGGCTTTGGCATAGTCAATAAAGCAGAAATAGATGTTTTTCTGGAACTCTCTTGCTTTTTCGATGATACAAAGAGACCAAAAAACCCAACTGCCACTTCTGAAGAGCAGGGAGCAAAAGCAGGGTACTGGGCATGGACCCTGCACTCAACACTACCTAATGGGTAGGCAGACCACCTAAGTCACCCATCTGACCCCTGGACACACCCTACCCTCACCTCATGTAAGGAACTAGCTCCTTCCCCCCTGGTGAAGAAGCAAGAGAATGTGCTGATTGTTCTTGCTCCCCCTGGCTGCAGCAGGAGCCCCCATGAAGACCCTGTCTGGCCTCTGATCAATTTCTATTGATTAAAGAGGCCAAGAACCCTGGTCAGTAACAACAGTCTCAACTTTATGTAGAGGATTTCACTTAATGGTCAACGTCGCCAGAGATATGTCATTACCCCATTTTCAGGAAGAGGAAACTGAGGCCCAGAGAGGTCAGAGGGCTGGCCCAAGGTCACACAGCAGTAATGTGTCAGAGCACAGGCACCACCTGCTTGGACGACACCAAAGCATGCATGGGGGCCCAGTCAAACACTCCCCAAAGCTGCAAAGACTCAGGAGCAAGAACAGAGATGTAAAACCACAGGAGCCCTGCTCCATCTGGGCCGCGATACCCCCCACATGGATACTGGACACCCCCAACCACAGCCTTGGAGGAGGATGCTCTGGATCACTACACACACTCATTCCTGCCAGGACACAGGCACCGCCCAGGCTCTGGGCCTGCTGGAGTCAGAAGGATGTTTGAGAAGCTGAACCTGCCTTCATCCTCGTCCCTTCTCCCAGAGGTCGGGGGACGGGGCTATCCAAACAGAGGCCCTGGGCAGATTTCACAGTAAGTGGTCAGCTGAGACATCAGGATGGAGAGACACCAGGGGAGAGAAGCAGGACAAAACGCTCACATCCCTCCAGCTCCGAGGCTGACCTGGCCAAAGCACCTGCTGGGTTCAAAACCCCAGTCACCACGCCTCTCCGGGCCTCAGTTTCCCCTTCTCTAAAATGGGTATAAAAATACTTCCTCCACCCCCAGGGTGGATTGTGAAGACGCCACGAGATCACAGGCATGGAAGTGCCTGGCACAGGTAGGCAACGACATGTATTCTGACAAAAGCTGGCAATAAAATGCAAATAATAATAATCAAGCTACCCACAAAGATACACATAACTTTTTTATTATTTTATCTTATTCTATTTTATGTGATGGCATTATTACAATGTAATTAAGTAAGCCCGGTAAAGAAATCATTTTTGCCTCAAGACGTGGAGCATCGAGGAGTTGGCTGAGTGGTCCGTTACCCTGGAGGTAGTTTCTGTCTTCTGGGAAAGCCCCAGAGCACCCCTGCTTCCCACAGGTCACTGACCCCACAGCCAAGCACGGGGCACAGTTCGCTGGGGAATCTGCCAGGTGTTTCAGGTGCCGGCACGCCCCGGCGGCCGGAGCGCCATGCGGACACACCGGGGGAGGCCAGAAACCTGTCCATGTGTCCAGGGGCAGCAATGGATGTTACATAATAAGAATCCTGTTCTGTCCAGGGGCTGCAACAAACGTTACATAATAATAATCCTGTTCTGTCCAGGGGCAGCAATGAATGTTAGATAACAATACTACTATTCCCAGGCACTTCCGGTAAGAATCCAGGTGTTTCAGGTTTTTTTTTTTGGGGGGGGGGGAATAAACCCCAAAAGCTATTTCACTGGGCCTGGTCTGGGTGGAGCCTCTACACTAACCCACACGGGCCTCAGGGTTTAGGGAAAGCCGCTCAGCCCTTGGGGGTCAGGGGTCCCGCAGAAAACCTACT
Organism: Connochaetes taurinus; assembly: GCA_006408615.1. Classification (NCBI taxonomy): domain Eukaryota; kingdom Metazoa; phylum Chordata; class Mammalia; order Artiodactyla; family Bovidae; genus Connochaetes; species Connochaetes taurinus. The sequence continues at coordinate 211,572 of SJXO01002520.1, forward strand.
GGGACCTGGCTAGGTCCCGTCTCCTTTCTGAGGCCCAGTGTTCTCCCAAAGGCTGGACCTGGGCCCCCAAGCACCAGCATTCTGGAACCCTGATCCACCCTGGTTAATTCTGGGGTCCCCTCCACCCCCAGTTTCTCTGAGAGGTGGGACTGAGGCCACCCAGGAGTAGAAAGCTGACAAAAGAGAAGTTCTCACCTCTCTCCCTGTTCCTCCAATGAAGTCCGACTGCTAAACCCAGGAATCACCTCTGCAGAAAGGGGGCTCCATCTGAGAACAACACGTGGGGATGCCAGGTGGAAGCAGGAGGGACTTGGGGGTGGGGGGCAGGGGACGAAGAAATAAGGAAGCCAATCCCAGCCCGCAGTGAGGGATGCTACAAATCCACGTGGACAGCTACAGAATTGAAGCCACAAATGTAATTTTCAATTTCCGAATAGCCGTGTTTCAAACAGAAAAAAGAAGAAAACCAGTTGAAATGAATATTTATAATATATTTTCTGTAATTCAAGACATGTAAAATACTGACATTTCAACTTGCGGCACTAGCCACGTTTCAAGGGCTCAACAGCTCCGTGGGGCTGGCACCACATACTGAACGAACAGAGCTGATCGGCGCCGACCTGGGTATCTCGCCCAGGAGGCAACAGTCCCGTACGCACAAGGTAAGACACTGGCTCAGCGCTCCGGCTTCGCCTTGGACTGGCTGAGCCCGGGGGTCCGGCCTGTCTAAGCTTGATCCTCCCTGATGGGGAGCCCTCAGCTGACCCATCCCTCTGAACGGATTCCTCTTCTCAACCACAAAAGGGAATGATTTGCAACGTGGCTGTGTGCGGTCTAAAGGAGATCATATAGCCAAACATCAAAGCTTCCTTCAGGGGGACTGTAAACACTCGTGGTGGACTTGGAGCCGATCGATAGAAAAGCAATCCCCAAACGACTCCGGGAGCTGGAGCCACGACACAGCGGGAGGGGCAGAGCCAGGAGGAAAGGGGGCGGGTCCTCCTGTGCTGAAACTACAAACTGGACCCACACAGGTACCCGACACAAGGGCTAAGTCCTGATGGAAGAAATAACACACGAGTGCACAGCAAAACACGGAAATGATCAGAAGAGAGCAGAGGAGGCTGTCTCAGGGCAATGGGCTCAGAATGACTCGGAACACAAATCCTGGGACATCAGAAGGCAGAGTCAGTGAAAGAATCCGTCTGGTCAAAGCCATGGTTTTTCCAGGAGTCATGTATGGATGTGAGAGCTGGACCATCAAGAAGGCTGAGTGCTGAGGAATTGATGCTTTCAAATTGAAGAAATAACACACGAGTGCACAGCAAAACACGGAAATGATCAGAAGAGAGCAGAGGAGGCTGTCTCAGGGCAATGGGCTCGGAATGACTCGGAACAGAAATCCTGGGACATCAGAAGGCAGAGTCAGTGAAAGAATCCGCTGGTCAAAGCCATGGTTTTTCCAGGAGTCATGTATGGATGTGAGAGCTGGACCATCAAGAAGGCTGAGTGCTGAGGAACTGATGCTTTCAAATTATGGTGCTGGAGAAGACTTGAGAGTCCCTTAGACTGTAAGGAGATACAACCAGTTAATCCTAAAGGAAGTCAACCCTGAATATTCATTGGAAGGACTGATGCTGAAGCTGAAGCTCCGATCCTTTGGCCCCCTGATGAGAAGAGCCGACTCACTGGGAAAGACCCTGATGCTGGGAAAGACTGGGGGCAGGAGGAGAAGGGGCGACAGAGGATGAGACGGTTCGATGGCATCACTGACTCAATGGACATGAGTTTGAGCAAGCTCTGGTAGATGGTGAAGGACAGGGAAGCCTGGCATGCTGCAGTCCATGGGGTCACAGAGAGTTGGACACGACTTGGCAACTGACCAGTGAAGTGAATGAGCGATGTCATGCAGGTGGCCACTCTCTGGCCCGGTGCCCTCCTCGGTCCTGTTCCAGTCCCGGATGAACCCACAGAGGGGAGACCCAGATTCCCAGGCTGAAGCACCTTTCCTCCCCAGGAGTGGGAACACTGGACGTGGAATTTCTCCAGCATGTGAGGTCACCCTTGCCTTGTGGAGACACTCCGGAGGAAAGATGGGCCTCTTCCTGTAGGAAAGTAATCTGGCTAAGGAGAGTGGTGACAGAGCCTCAGCTTTGCCATCCTGAGACCAGACGGGCCTTGGGCTGCTCACCGCTTTAAAATGTGCCTTCTGAAAGGAGGCACACTCACAACAGCCAAAAGCTGGACGCAACCGAGTTTCCATGGACGGATGAACAGATACACAAAGTGTGATCCATCCACACAACGGAAGGTGGTGGCTGTTCAGTCGCTCAGTCCCGACCTCCCCAGGAGTGGGAACACTGGACGTGGAATTTCTCCAGCATGTGAGGTCACCCTTGCCTTGTGGAGACACTCCGGAGGAAAGATGGGCCTCTTCCTGTAGGAAAGTAATCTGGCTAAGGAGAGTGGTGACAGAGCCTCAGCTTTGCCATCCTGAGACCAGACGGGCCTTGGGCTGCTCACCGCTTTAAAACGTGCCTTCTGAAAGGAGGGGCTTGAATACCTACATTCCCGGCAGCATCACTCACAACAGCCAAAAGCTGGACGCAACTGAGTTTCCATGGACGGATGAACAGATACACAAAGTGTGGTCCATCCACACAATGGAAGGTGGTGGCTGTTCAGTCGCTCAGTCCCGTCCGACTGTTTTGCAACCCCATGGACTGTAGCTCTTCTGTCCGTGGGATTTCCCAGGCAGGAATACTGGAGTGGGTGGCTATTCCCTTCTCCCGGGGATCTTTCCCACCCAAGGATCAAAGCCGAGTCTCCTCGGCAAGTGGATTCTTCACCACTGAGCCACTAGGGATTATTGAGCCTTAAAAAGGAAGGAAATTCAGACACAAGCCACAGCGTGAACGAACCTGGAGGACACTATGCCCAGTGAAATAAGCCAGACACAGAAGGGGAGGTAATGTGTGCTTTCACTTATACGAGGACTGCAGTCAGCAAATCCACAGGGACAGAGGGCAGGATGGGGGGGCCAGAGGCCAGGGGAGGAGACGGGCAGTGCGTGTTGATGGGGACAGAGCGTCAGTCTGGGACGATGGAAGGCTCTGGAGATGGACGGTGTGACACTCGTAGGACACTGTGAAGGCTCTTAATGCCCCTGAGTTGTGGGCCTAACGTGGTTCAATCCGTGAGTCAGTTCACTCGCTCAGTCATGTCTGACTCTTTGTGACCCCGTGGACTGCAATCTACCAGGTTTCCTCATCCTTCACCATCTCCCGGAGCTTCTCAGACTCATGTCCATTGAGTCAGTGATGTCATCCACCCATCTCATCCTCTGTCGCCCCCTTCTCCTCCTGCCTTCAATCTTCCCCAACATCAGGGTCTTTTCCAATGAGTTGGCTCTTCGCATCAGGCGGCCAGAGTATTGGAGTTTCAGCTTCAGCATCAGTCCTTCCAATGACTTTTCAGGACTGATTTCCTTTCGGATGGACTGGTTTGATCTCCTTGCGGTCCAAGGGACTCTCGAGAGTCTTCTCCAGCACCACAGGATGGCGGGGTCCAGGGGCTGGGGGAGGAGATGGTGAGTGAGCGTCTTAATGTAGTTAAGATGGTAAATTGTATGTTACATACATCTTAGCACAACTTAAAAATGTTAAGTGCAAAAAAAGTGCTTTCCACATAGATTTCCATCCAATTCCTTACTTCTCACTTACAGCTTCCCTTCCTGCCTTCAAGTCAGGCTCAAGTGCGGCTTCTCAGGGAGGCTCACGCTACCCACCCTCCATCCCAAACCCCTCACCAGGTTCTCCTTCCCACTGGGCCACGGAGGTGACTCTCTGCCAACCCTCTTCTCATCGTCTGTCTCTTCCGGCTACAGCTAACACTGAGCGAGCAGAAAGGAGGCAATCATAAACGTGAGGGTGGAAGCGAATGAAAACAAACGTAGAAAAACAGAGCAAAAAATGAGACCAAAGTTGGTTCTTTGAAAAAGTCAATAAAGTTGACAAATGTTCATTTAGAATGATCAGGAGGGGGAAACGCTCCAATCACCAAACAGAAACGAAGAGGCTCAAGTGCGGCTTCTCAGGGAGGCTCACGCTACCCACCCTCCATCCCAACCCCCTCACCAGGTTCTCCTTCCCACTGGGCCACGGAGGTGACTCTCTGCCAACCCTCTTCTCATCGTCTGTCTCTTCCGGCTACAGCTAACACTGAGCGAGCAGAAAGGAGGCCATCATAAACGTGAGGGTGGAAGCGAATGAAAACGAACGTAGAAAAACAGAGCAAAAAATGAGACCAAAGTTGGTTCTTTGAAAAACCAATAAAGTTGACAAACTGTTCATTTAGAATGATCAGGAGGGGGAAACGCTCCAATCACCAAACAGAAACGAAGGGGGACACTTTTACCAGCCTCGTGGGAACACAGGAAGACAAGGGAATGCTACGAACGCCGGAGGGACAAAGAATTAGATGCTGAGAGGAGCCGGACAGATTTCAGCGAAATGCAAACCAGCCACCGGGACTCAAGAAGAAACAGAAGACCTGGGCACACGCAGACCAGGTAGGGAGCCAGTTAACAAATTCAAACCTTCACACACAGAGAAGCTCCGGCCGAGGCAGCCTCACTGGTGAATTCTACCGAACATTTAAAGAATTAATTTCTCAAAAACATACAGGTCCTCCTATCACAGCAGCATTATTCTTAACAGCCAAGACATGGATGCAACCTAAGTGTCCATCGACAGAGGAATAGATGGAAGATGTGGTACCTATATACAATAGAATATTGCTCAGCTATTAAAAAGAATGAAATGATGCCATGTGCAGCAGCGTGGATGGATCTGGAGGTTATCACACCAAGTGAAGTCAGGGAAAGACAAGTATCATGATACCACTTACATGTGGAACGGCAAACACGGCACAAATGAACTTGTCTAGGAAACAAAATCAGACTCTCAGACACGAACAACAGACTTGTGGTGGCCAGCGGGGTGTAGAGGAAGGGAACTCGGAGCTTGGGTTAGCAGACGCAAACTGTTACATGCAGAATGGATAAAAACAAGGTCCCCCCAGGTGGCTCAGTGGTGAAGAATCCACCGGCCAATGCAGGAGACACAAGAAAGTCGGGTTTGATCCCTGGGTCGGGAAGATCCCCTGGAGGAGGAGATGGCAAACTGCTCCAGTATTCTTGCCTGGGAAATCCCAAGGACAGAGGAGCCCGTCAGGCTACAGTCCATGGGGTCACGAAGGGACACAACTGAGCATGATACGTCTACACAAAACTATATATATATTAAAAAAAAAAAAATACCAAAAAAAGGATTTTACATATGTATAACTAAATCACTTTGCAGTACAGCAGAAATTAAATTTATGATGTCGGAAACCAACTACACTTCAATTTTTAAAAAAGAATTAATACCAACTCACTGCAAATTCTTCCAAAAAATAGAAGAGAATACACCCCAATAATTTTATGAGGCCGATATTACCGTGACACCATCCCAAGACAACTACAGACCCATAGCTCTTATGCACATACACACAAAAAAGCTCAGCAAAATTCTAGAAAACTGAATCTGGCAGCTTATAAAAAGGATTATAAACCATGACTAAGTGAGATTTATCCCGAGAATGCAAAATTGGTTTAACATCGAAAAATCAATTAATGTAAGACACCATGTTAATAGAATAAAGGACAAAATGCAGCTGATTCTCCCAAGAGATACAGAAAAGGCACTTGACAAACACAGCCCCACTTCATGACGTAAACGCTCAGCAAAGAAAAGAGAACCCCTTCAGCCTGACAGAGGGCATCCGCACGGCGCCCACCACCGCCATCACAAGTGATGGTGAACGGCTGGTGGCTTCCTGAGATCAGGAGCCAGACCCAGCGCGCCTTCTCACCACCTCCATTCAACGGTGAACCGAGGGTTCCAGCCAGGGCGCCTGGGCAAGACAGTGAAACAGAAGGACCCAGGCTGGAAAGGAAGAAGTGTGGGAAGACCTCTCCTCCCAGGTGAAGTCTGCCTCCCTCCCGGGGGCTGTCCCGGCCCCCAGCCGCCTCTGCCCACCCGTCCCTCTGCACTTGGTCCCCCTCCGAGACCAAGACACAGTCTTCTTGCCTAAAGAACTGCCTGGCTCCCAACTGTTCCCGCCACACGGTCTAGCTTTCCTGGCGGCTCAGAGGTAAAGAATCTGCCTGCCAATTCAGGAGACGTGGGTTCGATCCCTGGGGTTGGGAAGATCCCTGGGAGGAGGAAATGGCAACCCACTGCAGTATTCTTGCCTGGAGAATCCCATGGACAGAGGAGCCTGGCATGAGGCTATTCACAGGGTCAAAAAAGAGTCAGATACAACCCCAGATGGAACCAGCTCTGGCGTGGCTGAGCCCACATCCCATCACCAGCAGGCCCATCCCATGGAGTGGGGACTACCTGATGACCTTCTGGACCAATGCCACACTTTTCCCTGTCTTACCTTGTTTAGGAAAATAGCTGTTGTTTGGTTTTGGTTTTGTTTTTCATAAAAAGACATTAATTACAAGAGTCAGACACGACTGAGCGACTTCACTTTCACTTTTCACTTTCATGCATTGGAGAAGGAAATGGCAACCCACTCCAGTGTTCTTGCCTGGAGAATCCCAGGGACGGGGGAGCCTGGTGGGCTGGTGTCTATGGGGTCGCACAGAGTCGGACATGACTGAAGCAACTTAGCAGCAACAGCATATGGGTTTAGCTACTGCCATTTTTAAATGCACTGTTAAATATTTTTAAATTATCTTTTAAATTTCTCACAGTATGTGTGTGTGCATGCAAGTCGCTTCAGTCGTGTCCAACTCTTTGCGACTCTATAGACTGTAGTCCGCCAGGCTCCTCTGTCCATGGGATTCTCCAGGCAAGAATACTGGACTGGGTTGACATGCCCTCCTCCAGGAGATCTTCCCAACCCGGGGAATGAACCTGCATCTCTTACATCTCCTGCCCTGGCAGGCAGGTTCCTTACCACTAGCACCACCTGGGAAGCCCTTCTAATGGAATACATATCCACAGATATAAGGCAAATAAACAAAAAGCTCTCAGGGGGTCCCTAAAACTCTTCAAAGAGGGGAGTAGGATCCTCAGACCAAAAGCTTGAGAAGCCCCGTGCTACCCTGCCACATTCATCCTGCACGGAGCAGAAAGGGAAGCTCGGGCATCGTCCCCAAGATGATGGGGGAGGGAAGGGCTGATGTCGTTCAGCCGCTTAGTCGTGTCTGACTCTTTGTGACCCCATGGACTGCAGCACGCCAGGCTTCGCTGTCCTTCATTATCTCCCAGAGCTTGCTCAAACTCATGTCCACTGAGTCAGTGAAGCCATCCAGCCATTTCATCCCCTGGCACCCCTTCTCCTCTTGCTCTCAATCTTTCCCAGCATCAGGGTCTTTTCCAAAGTATAAGCTCTTCACATCAGGTGGCCAAAGGACTGCAACTTCAGCTTCAGCATCAGCCCTTCCAATGAATATTCAGGACTGATTTCCTTTAAGATTGACTGGTTTGATCTCCCTGCAGTCCAAGGGACTCTCAAGAGTCTTCTACAGCACCACAGTTCTAAAGCATCGATTTTTCAGTGTTCAGCCTTCTTTATGGTCCAACTCTCACATCCATACCTGACTACTAGAAGAACCGTAGCACTGACTACACAGACCTCTGTCAGGAAGTGACGTCTCTGCTTTTTAATACACTGTCTAGGTTTGTCACAGCTTTTCTTCCAAGGAGCAAAGCATCTTTTAATTTCATAGTTGCAATCATTGTCCACATAGATTTTGGAGCCCAAGAAAAATGAACTCTGACAGTTTCCATCATTTTCCAGCAATTTCCCCCATCTGCTTGCCATGAAATGATGGGACTAGATGCCATGATCATAGTTTTTTGAATGCTGAGTTTTAAACCAGCTTCTTTACTCTCCTTTCGCCTTCATCAAGAGGCTCTTTAGTTCCTCTTCATTTTCTGCCGTTAAAGTGGCATCATCTGCATATTTGAGGTTATTGATATTTCTCCTGTAAATCTGATTCCAGCTTGTGATGCATCCATCCCAGCATGTTGCATATAAGTTAAATACGCAGGGTGACAATATACAGCCTGACGTACTCCTTTCCCGATTTGAAACCAGTCTATTGTTCCATGTCCAGTTTTAATTGTTGCTTCTTGTCCTGCCTACAGATTTCTCAGGAAGCAGGTAAAGCGGTCTGATAGTCTCATCTCATTAAGAATATTTCACAGTTTGTTGTGATCCACAGTCAAAGGCTTTAACACAGTCAATGAAGCAGAAGTAGATTTTTTTTTTTTTTGGAATTCCCTTGCTTTTTCTATGATTTAGCATATATTGACAATTTGATCTCTGGTTCCTCTGTCTTTGCTAAATCCAGCTTGTACATCTGGAAGTTCTCAGTTCACATGCTGTAGAAGCCTCGATTCCAAGATTGTGAGCATCACTTTGCTAGCATGTGAAATGAGCACAATTGTGCGGTAGTTTGAACATTCTTGGGCATTGCCTTTCTTTGGGACTGGAATGAAAACTGACCTTTTCCAGTCCTGTGGCCACTGCTGAGTTTTCCAAATTCGCTGGTATAATGAGTGCAGCACTTTCACAGCATCATTTTTTAGGATCTGAAATAGCTCAGCTGGAATTCCATCACCTCCACTAGCTTTTTGTTCATAGTGATGCTTCCTAAGGCCCACGTGACTTCACACTCCAGGATGTCTTGCTCTAGGTGATTGACCACACCGTTATGGTTATCTGGATCATTAAGAGCTTTTTTGTATAGTTCTTCTGTGTATTCTTGCCACCGCTTCTTAATATCTTCTGCTTCTGTTAGGTCCATACCATTTCTGTCCTTTATTGTGCCCATCTTTGCATGAAATGTTCCCTTGGTATCTCCAGTTTTCTTAAAGAAATCTCTAGTCTTCCCCATTCTATTGCTTTCCTCTATTTCTTTGCACTGGTCACTTAAGAAGGCTTTCTTATCTCTCCTTGCTATTCTCTGGAACTCTGCATTCACTTTGGTGTATCTTTCCCTTTCTCCTCTGCTTTTTCACTGCTCTTCTTTTCTTAGCTATTTGAAGACCTCCTCAGACAACCATTTTGCCTTCTTGCATTTCTTTTTCTTGGGGATGGTTTTGGTCATCACCTCCTGTACAATGTTACAAACCTCTATCCATAATTCTTCAGGCACTCTACCAGATCTAGTCCCTTGAATCTATCCATCACCTGCACTGTATAATCATAAGGAATTTGATTTAGGTCATAGCTGAATGGCCTAGTGGTTTTCTTCACTTTTTTCAATTGGAGTCTGAACTTCGCAGTAAAGAGCTGATGATCTGAGCCACAGTCAGCTCCACGTCTTATTTTTGCTGACTGTATAGAGCTTCTCCATCTTCGGCTACAAAGAATATTATCAATCTGATTCCAGTACTGACCATCTGGTGATGTCCATGTGTAGAGTCGAGGGAAGGGAGGGTCCCTAATTCTGCACTGTGGGGTGGACGGCAGCCAGGCTGGCTCCCTCCACCTTGGTTTACTCCCCTGGAGAGTGGGCGCAAGAAAACAAGTGCCCACTCTCGTGACTGCATCATGGACGGGGCGCGTCCACGCACGGAACCCTGCGGGTCCACATGCTCGCTGTCACCCTGTTTTTTTTTAATTTATGTTTTTGTTGAAGGATAATTGCTTTACAGAATTTTATTGTTTTCTGTCAAACCTCAACGTGAACCAGCCACAGGTACACATACATCCCTGATTTTCACGACGTAAAGTCATCAAGATGGGCCACCGAGAAAGAGAGACGGAGGGAAAGACCACTCTGGGAGCCCGTCTGGCCCTGCAGTGACTGTGACAGCCTGGATCCCCTAATACACCCCCGACCCTGGTCTAAGTGGGTGTCCACCCCCCTCAACCCAAAGACCCTCATCAGAAACAGGCTGATGGAGAGAGAGCAGAATCCAGACACCCCTGCCATCACTCACTGGCCCGGGACATGCCCAGAAGGACCCCGAAGAATCAGGACACACCCACACCAGGCAGCCCCCCACGCAGTTTTGGACCATTTTCCTGCAGGAAAGCCAAGAAGCCCTGAAACCCTTGGAAACCCAGAGCGTGCCAATTACCACCCCGTGTCTGGAGAATCATTAACTACACACGCCAGGCTTGCCACAGCAGTCTTCAGCAATTCCACTCCAGCTTCACCTGGACTCCACGTTCAACAACAAAACCATTTAACCACGGCTGAAGGTTTGCCCCACCCTCCTTCCCAGGGCGCCAGCTTTGTGAACACCTTGGCGGTCGTCCGGGTGGGTGTAAACCCACGTGCCACCTGCCACAACCCAGCATCCTGGAGGCGGGTGGCAGGGACCGGGCAAACTGTCCCAGGGTCTGAACCCTCAGGGTGAGGCCAAGAAAGAGCGGGCCAGTGGCCTGCCTGGGAGCTGGACACCCGCGTGGGAGGCAAGTCTGGAGCCACTGATGCCATCCAGCCATGTGACAAGGGCTACTCTGAACCGGTGCCCTCCCAACCCTGGGCAACAGAGGAGCAAGACCTGGTCCTTTCCTGGCGACCTGCCTGCCTGGTGACGGGTCCCCCACGCAGCACAGGCCAACGCGACAGCTTGCCAGACCCACATCCAGGGTGATGGGGGCAGAGATCAAGAAAATCCTGAGAAACGAGCCACTGTGCCCTGGGCTTTGAGGGGCGTGGTCAAGTGGGCAGAAGCACCCCTCCACCACTCACCCAGCCTGCCTCCTCCACAGGGCAGGTGGCTCAGAATTTCCAGTTAGATTCCAGGGCTCATTTCCCTCCTCTAAGCCAGGCCCCAGCAGGTGTGACCCTCTTCCTGGGCCCCTCCTGGGACTCAGTCTGAAAAGCCACGGTCCCACGGCTCCGTCCTGCCCTTCACCAGGCCCAAGCCATGCCACAGGCCCCTGAGAGTCCCAGGAAGGGTCCCGGGGGGAGCCGCTCCCCACCCAGCCAGCACGACAGGCCTTGCCTCTCTCTCCTGCACAGCCCTGGGAGGAGCCCTGAGTGAGCACAGTTTGGGGCAAGACACCCTGTCCACAGCGGGGAACCACCTGCCAGAACCGGGAGGGCTGGGCTGAATCTTACCCACCCTCCTCTCCCCCACTGCGGGGGCTCCAAAGTGGAACCCTTTTCAAGGGCCCAGTCTAAAGAGAATCAGTCTTCCCTGAAATCACTCTGTCACAGAAGGGCCTGGGACACCCCCATTTCCCCAGCAGCCTCTCCTATCTTTTACCTACCAAAAGCCTTCCAGCCCTCTCTGAATCTTGTGGGGAGAAGACTCCCAAATCCCAAAACAAAGGCTTTAATTCAAACACCTGAAACACCCACCTCCTGATCACTAAGAGGGGCATTTCCAGGAATATTTTCCATTTCTAAAAATATGTAATGTACTTACACTGCTTGATCGCAGGGCTTCCTCAATCCAAAAGGGATTTTTTTTTTTTTAATACTTAGCTTGAGGTCACAGGAGAATTTTAAAGTCAATGTAAGGATAGTTTCCTTGCAGAAAACTACGCTTGATCAGTTAATAAGAGACCGACAAGCATAAAGACCCATAAGCTGGAGAGGACTCTTGGGAGTCCCTTGGACGATGGGAGATCAAACCAGTCAGTCCTAAAGGAAGTCAACCTTGAATATTCATTGGAAGGATGGATGCTGAAGCTGAAGCTCCAATACTTTGGCCACCTCATGCAAAGAGCCGACTCACTGGAAAAGATCCTGATGCTGGGAAAGATTGAAGGCAAAAGGAGAAGAGGGTTGCATAGGATGAGATAGTCAGATAGCGTCCTTTACTCAATGGACATGAATATGAGCAAACTCTGGGGAACAGTGAAGGACAGGGAAGCCTGGCATCCTGCAGTCCATGGGGTTGCAGAGAGTTGGACACAAGTTAGCGAATGAACAACAAAGATAAAAGTCTATGACATCAGGATAAAACGCCTCAGGGAAGCAGGGGGTATAAATCCAGGAAAGGAGAGGAGCAAAGAAGGTGGTTATCAAGTCACACTTTAGGCTGCCGTGAAAGTGAAAGTGAAGTCGTTCAGTCGTGAAGTCCTCTGCCCATGGGATTTTCCAGGCAATAGTACTGCAGTGGATTGCCATTTCCTTCTCCAGGGGATCGTCCCGATCCAGGAATCGAACCCAGGTCTCCCTCATTGTAGACAGACGCTTAACCGTCTGAGCCACCAGGGAAGTCGGATACGGTTAAAGTTAGGAACAGTTCCTTTCCAAATGTCAGTGTTTACTCCCCAGACCAAGCTCTAGATCCTTGGCAAATATTCAAACCTACGAAGCACAACTTTAGAAGCTGACTTGAAAATGCAGTGGGGGCACTTCCCTGGTGGTCCAGTGGCTAAGACTTCGCCTTCCAGTACAGTGGGTGCGAGTTAGATCTCTGGTCGGGAAGCTAAGATCCCACATGCCTCTTGGCCAAAACACCAACACACATAAAAGAGAGCATCACATTCAATAAAGACTTTAAAACCGGTCCACATCAAAACATCTTCAAAAACAAAAAACACTTAATGCTCTGGGACCCTTTATTTGGCAGGGAGAGTTGGCAAAAGTGAGTAACACATTCTTTCTGGAAGCTAAGTCTGGATAATTCAACAGCATTAAGTTTGGGTACAACAAATAACCCTGGACTTGCCCAGCAAGAGCCAGCAGAGAAACAGAATGTCTTATCACCAGGTGCCCACTGGTGAAGAATTCCAGAAGACACCTGAGTGTGGGCAGGTGTGTGGCGACATTGTAGCGTGGCGACCTGGGAGGCCCTGAGACCCTTTCATGCCCCCGATGGGGCAGGGATGCGTCATAGGGACACTCAGATGTTGGCCTTTCCCCAGCCCCGCCCCATTCTCAAGGAAAGTGTGGATTCTCAATGAGTGAAAAGCAGAAGCCCTTGACGATCTCGATGGCTTAATGAAGGGATCTGTGTGTGTCAGCTTCTAACGGACTCATGAATCATAATAAAGATGACTATGTGCCTAAGAAAAAAGACAAGAAAGAAGGAAAGAAAGTGTGAGGGGGAAGGAAGGATGGATGGTAGGAAGGGGGAGAGAGAGAGGTGGGAGGGAGAGGAAGGAAGGAACGGAGATACTCGGCAGGTTTGACCTCTGGAGCCTGTGGCTCCATTCAGTCCCGAGTCAAAGGAAGCACTCTGGAAACCTCCCCAGGACTGCTGTCAAGCCCTGTCCCGCCCCTCCCTGCACTGGCTTCTGCCACTACTCCTCAGGAGGTGACAGGAGCCTCAGCTGGCCCATCCCGGGCCACATCTGTCAGCTCTGACCCAGCGCACAGGCCCTGAGTCCTGGGCCGGCTCAGGTCTGCCCGGTGGGGACGCAGGCTCCCCTTCCCTTCCACCAAGACTGGAAGCCCCTTCAGTGGTGGCCAGGCCTGTGCTGAATGCATCCTCGACGCCCAGAGACCCACTTCAGAATGACCACGGGAGCCAGTGACAGTAACATTTTGAGCCCCTTCAAAGCATTTCTTGCATCTGCCTTCAAAGAAAAAAAGAAAAGGTCTATCACATCAGGAAGTGTGATCAGAAACTCTGGTTTTCACTTGCTGGCTACAGCTTTTCTCACACCATGGTAACAAGAGAAATAAACTTCTAACGGAAGGAGTTTTCCCGCTGGGTGATGTGTGCGGTGTGGGGACTCAGGGCTGGGCTCTTCCAGGCTGCCTGGTGCAACCCCAGCTCCCATATTCCCTTGCTGTATGGTCTGGGGCAAGTGGCTTCACTCCTCTGCGCTTCAGGCTCCTGATCTGTAAAATGGGAATAACCAATTGCACCAATCTCTTTATAAGGGTGGTTTTTTGTTTTTTTTTTTTTTTATGTGGACCATTTTTTAAAAACTTTATTGAATTGGTTACAATGCTGAAGCTGAAGTTCTAATACTTAGGCCACCTGATGGGAAGAGCCAGCTCATTGGAAAAGACCCTGAGACTGGGCAAGATTGAGGGCAGGAGGAGAAGGGGGCGACAGAGGATGAGATGGTTGGATGGCCATCTCGACGGACATGAGTTTGGGCAGACTCTGGGAGACAGCGCAGGACAGGGAAGCCTGGCGAGCAGCGGTCCACGGGGTGGGACACGACTGAGCGACTGAACAACAACATTGCTTCTGCTTTATGTTCCGGATTTTTGGCCCCGAGGAGGCATGCGAGATCTTAGCTCCCCGACCAAGGACTGAACCCGCATCCCCTTCAATGCAGGGCAGAGCCTTATCTACTGGACCACCAGGGAAGTCCTTCTCTTCCTGGAGTTTCAGGAAACTTGGATGAGGTCATCTGCAGCAAGGTACAGCGCCATGCTGGGCAGAAGGGGAGAAACTTACAGTGGCCAGAGCAAGAACCAGAACATTCCTGATGGCTCCCAGGGCATCACAGCCATGCTCTGACACCCCAGGCCTCAGCCAGGTGTTCTTAGGTTTTCTCCTTTCCCAGACTGGGCTGGGGACGCTCTCTGTGCCTACAGCACCCGACGGCCACCTGCATCAAGCTCCTGTGCCACCAGCACTGTCTGACGCCTCCCATCTCCCCTCCAGCCTGGGGCCTCCGGGGCGGCCCCCTGCGCCCAGCTCTGGGCCCCCAGATGACTACTGGATGGGCTCATGTTTGCAAAACACAGAGAAAATCCAGTGTAACCGAGATCGCCGCTGAATGAACGCCCAGCCCCCTATTCGGGTGGGCGGGTCAAGGCCAGGTCACAAGGGTCCCTGGCCTGGCTCTGAGCCCTTCACCCAGTCAGTCCCTGGTGAGAGCGAGGGGGCTTCCAAGACAAAAACGATCGGGCCTTTGTTTGGGGTTATTTCCTCCTCAATCTAGTCCTTCCCACAAAGCAGAGGATTCAATAAACTGGCGCCGGGGGTGACCTGGAAGGTCCTAAAAGTTCCCTCCCCGGGGCTTGGGACAGTGTGAGGCGCAGGGAGGCTGTGCTTGTACTTCGTTCTCCAGGGTTTTCCAGCCACACACTCCCCCACCCCTGACTCCAGGAGCAACTACCGACTCCAGGTCTGAAAGCCTGTTGCCAAGCTGGGCCTTGGATTTACCAGGCATAAACTGTAAACCTGGGGAGCTGAGTTCAGCAACCAGGGGCTGAGATCCACAGTGAAGGCGCCCTACAATTCCCTCAGCACCTCCCAAACTGAGCCCCACTTTGGGAAAGCCTCCTGCACTCACCCGAGGTGACAAAGACACCAGGACTCCACCATTCGGAAATAGAGGACGTAAGATAAAGAATTATTTTTCTACAAAAATCAGTGTGACTACTGTTTTCCTGCACACTGGTTCACTCCCCGCACCTTTTTCTTATTTCAAGCTTTTTCTTCCCTCCTTTTCCCCATCACTGATGAAATACAAAACGCAGCGCTATCTTGGAATGCCTTCCGCCTCCTCCTGGTGGCATGCCTCACACCTGACCCCACGGTCCAGGGCTTCTCCTACATAGGGGTCCCCTAGAGGCCTGGACCAAATCGCCTGCCCGAGGTGACCCCTAGATGCCAGTAAGGGGGCTGTGCCCACAGCCCCAAGCACTTCAGAAAAACTAAAGAGGGAAAACCTCTGGGAAACACACCTGCATATGAATAGGCTTTCTAAAGCAATTGTGTTGGGAGCTAGGAGGCAGAAAGAGTCCCTCCCCTCCCCCACCCCCCAAAGGGATCGAGTTCGTTCGGAACTGCCAAGTGCTGTCAACAGTGCCCACAGGGAAGCACCTTTATAGGTAAAATCACTTTATTCCTCAAGGACTCCTTTTGATTCCAGAAGAATTACAGCCTCTTCCAAAGGAGCCCAAAGAAGCACCAGCTTTCCACTCAATTCTTTCTTCTTGGAAAAGCAGAAATTCCCCAGCACAATAATGGAACCGGCTTCCAGGAGAAGCCTGCGCCCCAGGAGTTTTACATCTGCCACTTGCAAAGCGGCCTAATTCCTATTCAGACAGGGTCGTCCTCTGGCCTCCTTAAGGATACTGACTTCCTGGGCAAAGGTCCACCCTACCACTTATAAATCTCCCTTAGGGCAAGGCAGCGGCAGAGGATGAGATGGTTAGATATCATCACCGACTCAATGGGACAAGAATTTGAGCAAACTCCAGAAGATAGTATTCTTGCCAGTAGAATCCCCATGAACAGAGGATCCTGGCGGGCTATAGCCATGGGGTCGCAAAGAGTCAGACATGACTAAGCAACACACACACACACAGACACACACACACAGACACACACAGACACACACACACAGACACACACACACACACAGACATAGACACACACACACAGACATAAGACACACACAGACACAGACACAGACACACACACACACACACACACACACACACACACACACACACACACACACCAGAAGACAGTGGACAGAGAAGCCTGGTGTGCTGCAGGCCATGGGGTCACAGAGTCAGACACGATTTAGTGACTGAACAGCCACGTGGACCTTCCCCATTTGTGCAAAGTTCCAGGCACACAGACGTTCAACTTTTTTATCAAATAGCACCCTTGTTATCCGCACAAGTAGTTTGAAAACTCGGGTCTCCAAAAGCAGCCACCTCCGGGGGCTCTTCTGGACATCCCGAAGCCCCCAGGCGCGGAACAGGTGGTCACCGAGGGCTCCTGACCGCGCCCAGCACGACACTGGCATGGAGGCCGGACCCAGCACCCACGGGCTCTCCCTGCGGCCGCGTCGGCGGAGCAGAGGGCAAGTCCCAGGCAGAGGCCGAACCGCCATCCCTCCGCGGGCGACTTCCGAAATTACCTGCTTCTTGGAGCTTAATTTAATTAGCTGGTTGACCTCATTAACGTTGGAACTTGAGTTTCAAACAAAAAGAGGTCATGAAACTATCCAATTTACTATCTCGAACTTCCACACGGGAACCGCTTTATTTTCGGAAGATGTCTGAGGACCCCTGGTACCGTGCCCACAGCTGCCGCCCACCGGGGCCCCCAGATACCCGGGGCTGAGCTCCCATCCGGGGGCCCAAGAGACTTCTCAGATCCAGCCGCCCAGGGTCGCCTTAAAAGCTTCGCCTGGAAAGCCCATTGTCACCAGCACCAGGCCGCTGCTGGTGACACCCCCAGCCCCACGGAAACACTGACCTCGCCAACGCGCCCACCCTCCCATCCCGTGCCGTGTGGGGGCACCTACGCGCGGGAGGAGGCGCGCCGCGGTCCAGCACCCTCCGAATTCTGGCGGCGAGGTCCACCCCGTCCCCGGCACCTTCCCAACACTGGGGGCCAGGTCCACCTCGGCCCCCAACCCTCCGATCAAAGGCGGCGAGGCCCTCCACCGGGATCATACCTGCTCGCACACTCCAGCGGCCCCAGCTCAGGCGGCGAGTGCGCTGTCGCGGCCTCCAGGCGCCCCCAGCGCCCCGGACACCTTGCGGAGGCGCCAGGGCCACGGCGCTGCGCGGGCGGAGCTGCCCAGCAGCCAGGGAGGGATGCCCGGGCGAAAGTTGCCAGGGAAACTTGAGCAACTCGAGCGCGCCGGTGCCAGTCTTCTGCATAATTCACGGGCGGCGGCGGCGGAGCAAGGGGGGCCACTCACCTGCCTCAGTCGGGCCCCCCAACCCGGCTGGGGCGCGCGGCGGGCAGAGGCCGGGCATCTGGCGGGGGCTCTGCTCGACCCTGGGGACCCGGGGGTCCATCCACGACTCCCGGGCCTGCGCCAGGTGCGCCGGCCCCGGCCTCGCCGCGCCCGCTGCGCCAGCCGCGCGCCCCTGGGTGGGGGCTCTGGGAGCCGGTGCGGGGTCTCCGGGGACCTTGCGACCGCAGCACGGGTCCCCGCCCCCCGCGCGCCCTCTGGCGGCCCCGTGCCAGTTCCACTGCTGGGCATGCGGGCCCAGGTACCCGCGCCAGTGGGCGACGACCTAGGGCAAGGAGACCCCGGGCAAGAGGCGGAGGTACGTCCATCTGCGGTGTCCCAAGGGGAGGCGCTAGAGGTGAAGGGGATTCAGGGCCGCGGGGGGCGAAGAGGGTGCTCCTGCGCTCTGCCCCACGCCGCTTCCAAAGCAGTTTAAATCGACCCCTAGTCCCGAACGAAACGGTGGGGGCGGCTAGGTGGGGATGTCTCTACAGAGATGTGAGTCCCACCAGGACTCGAAGGACCCTTTCCCGACCCCCCACCCGCAGCCCCTGCGAGTCCAGGACCGCGCTTACCCAGGGCTGGTGCTCCTGGAAGCCAGAAGCACCCACAGGGCAGCTGATCCGCCCGGCCGGGCTCCCAAGGGACCAGCCACTGTCCTTCCCGGCCACACACGGTGCCACCCCCACCCTGCAACCGCGGCGCCCCGCGGCGCCCCCACGCCACCCCCGCCGCCTCCGCCTCACCTGGCTCGGGGCGCGGCTCCGGGAGTCCGGGCGGGTCGGAGCCCCCAGGGAAGGGCGGGCGTCATGCGTGGCTCGCCGCCCCCCACCCGGCGAAACCCAGCGGACCTGAACGTGCCTGGGTTCTGCAAAGCCCGGCTCCTTCGGTGCGGCCGGCTCCGGCCCGGGAGCGTTGTCTGTTTACCGGGCTCGGAAATGCAGAGCCGCCCGCACCTCCGAGGGTTTGCGGGGCAGAGGCAAAGTTTGTGCCTGGGCAGCGCGCCGCCGGCCGCCTGGATGCGCGCCTCCGTGCCGGGCGGGCCGACCCGCGTCTCGGCCCGCGGCCCTCGCAGCCATCCCGGGTGGGGGAATTAAAGCCCGCGGCTCACAGCGGGCACCCTCCGGGGAATCCTGTTATTATCCAGGACCCCGGCAGCGCTAGGTTTGCCAAAACCCCAAGGCGGATGTCCTAAGCCCCTGCCCCCCAGCCCCCGGCTCCGAGCTGGGAAGGTGGCTTTATTTACTCCTCCCAACCTGGGGGTCCGAGCCACGGGCTCAAAACTTTTCTCAAGACCCTGATAATCCACCGGTCACTCCACCTGTCTCTGAGGACGCTAGGGAGGTGTCTGAGTCCTGAGATTGCCAGTATTCTGCCGAGGGAAAGCACTTCCGCCAGCCAAAGTTTGCACGTTTCGGGGGAGGGGGGTGGGTGGTTGGCAAACACCAGCGTCCGGGCTGTGACGTTCAGCAAGCCTTCCCCTATACAAAACCGCCATCCACGTCTCCCCGTGAAGAATATATACGTGTGCATGTATATATATATATATATATATTTTTTTTTTAAGTCAATTTTATAGGACATGCCTGAGAGATCTGCATGGGCCAGTGACTTCAACATACCAAAGGCAAAGTTAAATATTTGCTCTAGATATCTTTTTTTTTCCTGCTTGCATAATTGTCCCACATTTCAAAGAAGTCTTTAAAAGCACTTAGATTTTTTAAAAAGTTGTGTTTAGGGCCCGATAGTTCAGGACACATGGGGGCAAAATACTGGAAGTCCTTTACGGCAGCCGCCGGATGCAAACTCCTTTCCTCTGCTCACTTAAGCATGAGATCTAATAAAATATTTGCTGAATGAATAAAGGAGGCAATCAATCCAATAATAATGATCCTTCAAACGGGAAGAACGAAGGCCTGGCAGGATCCTGCCGGAGGAGTGTCTTCTGCCTGGAAGCAGGGGATTGTCGTGGGGTGGGGGGCGGTTGGTCGGGGGAACCTTCTCCTGTTCTCTGGGTTCCTCCGTGGTGGGTCTTCTGGGAAGTGGCTTACAGGGAGTGAGGGGGTGGGGAGAGGGCTTTCTTCCACCCATCCCGGCCATCCCAAATAAAACATGTTACTGGTGTTTGCCACTACTGTATTTAAAATAGATAACCAACAAGGACCTACTGTGCAGCACAGGGAACTCGAAGTATTCTGTAATAATTATATGGAGAAAGAACCTGAAAAAGACTAGATCCGAGTTTATGTAGAACTGCATCGCGTTCACGCATACATGAAACGAACACAACTTAATCAGCTATGTGTGTGCTCAGTTGCTCGGTGGTGTCTGACTCTCCGCAGGCCCCATGGACTGTAGCCCGCCAAGCTCCTCTGCCAATGGGATTTCCCAGGCAAAAATACTAGAGTGGGTTGCCATTTCCTACTTAAAGGGATCTTCCAGACCTAGGGATCAAACCTGTGTCTCTTGAGTCTCCTGCACTGGTGGGCGAGTTCTTTACCACTAGCACCACCTGGGAAACCCTTCAACATAAACTAAATTTTTAAATGGCATTTTTGCCCTACAACTATAACCCAAGTCCCTACCATATCACTCCCCCCAATCAAATTCCTGCCCAGATTTCCAGAACCACCCCACAGATGGCAGAAGAAGTGGCTGTTATCACAGACAGGGCCAATGCCAGAACCTGTCTGTGTTTAAGAAACACTTCCCTGGGGGCCCAGGCCTCCACCAGCCTGTCCACCCCGCTGGACACCTGTCGGCCATCCCCCTCCAGTCCCTCTGATCTGTTTGTTGCTTGACAACAGGGCTCTGTGCGAGCCACATCTTTTGGCATTTTAAGGACAGTACCCTGCTTTCGTCCCAGTTTCTCTGAGTCCATTTCAGTATCCAGTTCAGCCCTGCACGGATGAGACAACGTCCTTCCAAGCTTCTCTTGTGAGAAGACTGGGGATCCAAAACCCATGCAGTGGCGTCTTTCCTGATTCCTCAGTACCCCAAGAACACGTAAGGGGCACCCTCAGCCCTGGAGAGCCAGGGCCTGCCAGTAGTTTGCCCCCCAGACATCCGGGATGGAAGCGGTCTTCTTCCTGGTGGACCCAGAGTGGTCACGTCTCAGAGCGCCTTAGCTCCATCTCAGGGTAGGAAAAGAGAAGTCGTTCTTTTTCTTCTTGCAGTCAGGACTGCCTGTTTTTGTTTCTGGAAGCTGCCTTTTCCTGGACCCCATCCCCACCCCCAACAAGTCTGATGATGTGTGATGGAAGATGTGACATTTTCCACCTCTGAGCATTTCTTTTTTCCCTGTAAAACATGAAGCATCTGGCTATCAGTCACTGTATTTCTATGTTGTACCCCTGAGCATGAGGCAGGCCAGGATTTCCCAGAAAGAGTAACTGCTTTACAGAAAACTAGAAACTGGGGTATCGTACCGTGAAGAGATGCAAAATCACCCAGCTCCTCTGTCCGGGGAAAAACATTATAAATATTTTGTGGCTTTGATTAACCCAGATGCTCATTGCACTCAGCGGCAGGCCTGGTCTGTCCCCCGCTTGAAGTTCCTGGCTTTGGGATGTTGCAGGCCAGCATCTTCAGAGAAGAGGTCTTAGGCTACCCAGGTGAGAAGGAACTAGCTGAGCCCTCCAGCTTAAACTAGGGGGCAAGAAGTTACGGGACTCACCGGAGAAGACGAAGTCAGAGCCAGGTAAAAGCAGATGCTCCAGCCAGCAAGTTTTCCCCATTCCCCCATCCTTGCCAGACTCTCACACTTCCGCAATGTTTTCCCCTGTGTTTTCCACAATAACAAGAGATCTACTTCCCTCATGTTCCCCCCACATCAAATATTGGACCACTCGTCCATTTCTTTGTAATTTCACCACAGTTTCTAGGCGGGTCCCACAACCTGATGCTGAGAATATACTCAGATCTTGCACATCCCTTAACTCCCCGCCCACATGCCTCCTATGCAACCCTCTGTATCTCCACTAGGAGTTTCATTACTCTCCTTTAATTTTCCACGAAGTTATTTTCCATGGACTTGTTTTGAAAAGCCTCCTGGGACTGATGTCTGAACAGAGAGTCAGGGCTGCTCACGTGGCAGGCACCCAGGGGGAGTTGGCTCCCCTTGGAACCTGCGATGGTGAGAGAGGCTGGTCAGAAGCTTTTCCTGCTGGACTGGAGGATAGGGAAGCCACAGGCAAGGGGACGAAGGCTTTCCTCCAGGCCCACGTCTTCCTGCTTTCTGCTATAGCACATTTGCAGGGCCTCCTGCGGGCCCCGGTGCAGCCTGAAGCTTGCAGGAGTTACAGACCCGGGGTGGAGAGGGCAGTGCTCAGCCTTCCCCGAAGCATCCTGGGAGGTTGGAGATGGAGAGTCTCTGCCTCCCCTGGAGAGTGACCAGTCCTGCGGGGGACGCTGAGACCTCTAAGAGGTGCTGTTGGGGCCTCCCTTGCTTACAGCAGAGACCTCAACAAAACCCCTTTATCTGGGGGTCTCTTCTTCTGTGTCTCCCTGTCTTGATGCCCTCACTACTGACTCCAGGTGCCTACTCTCAAATACAGCATCTCTCATCTGAGTCCTCCCAGACAAAGCTTTCTGGGGAAACCCCAGATAAAGCGAACGCTGTCTGTGATCCTGTGAGGTGTCCCTGAAGATGAAGCCTAAAGGGACAGTTGAGATCAGCCTGGAGGCAGCGTGACCTGAGACCAGGGAAGGTCCCTTGAAGGAGGCAGGGAACCGGCCCCACGCATGATAGCAGGAGCTGCCGGAGGCTGTTACTGGGAAATGAAGCCTGTTGGGAGGTCCCCCTGTAACCAGCTCAGAGGCTCTTGGGGTTTGCTTGGCAAGCAGGCAACTCAGGCAAAATCTTTTAAATTATCTACAGGTGGAATACAGCAGGGTTCTGGAGAAACAACACGGTATAACCAAGTGAGGTTTATCCCCATATGGCTGGAAGGTTTCACTCTAAGGAAACCAATTAGGAGATACGTCTGATCAAACAAAACTTCTTACTAAACAAAAGTGAATTGTTTGAGACTGCTTTGATATTGTCCTGTTTTGAATATCCGGCTAAAGCCAGGGTGATGTTCAGTGTTAAACACTGAATCACTTTCATTTGGTTCAGGAATAAGATGTGCGAGCTTGCTAACATGACCAGCACTTAGGATTTCTCTTGGAGTGTTAGCCAGTGCAATGAGATAAGGGAATGAAATAACAAATATGCCTATTTGAAGAGGGAGGGAAACTTACCATCTGGGGAGGTGCTATGATTTTCTAGGTGAAAAATCTAAGGAAATAAACTAAAGGCTCATGAAAGAGGTTAGTAAGGGGACAACAGGTAATGTGTAACTTTTCTGTTTAAGAACAATAAGCAGTTGGAAATAGAAACCAGTGACATTCGTGGAATCAACAGAACTAAAGGGAAAAATAAGTACCAAGACAAATATAATGAGAATTTTGTGAGACTCAGAGGGTGGAAAACGAAAAATTGTCTGAAGAGAATGGAAAAAAAAAAAAAAAAAACTAGAATAAATAAAGGGCAGGTACGGGGTTGCGGTTAAGAACAGGGACTGTTAAACCAGACCAAGCTCCACAGTTACTAACTGGGTGGACTTAGCCTTGTCTCCTGGCTTCCCAGGTGCCGTTAGTGGTAAGGAATCTGCCTGCCGTGGCAGGAGATGCAAGAGATCCGGATTCAATCCCTGGGTCGGGAAGATCCTCTGGAAAAGGAAATGGCAACCCACTCCAGTGTTCTTGCCTGGAGAATTCCACGGACAGAGGAGCCTGGTGGGCTGCCGTCCAGGGGTCGCAAAGAGTCCGACACGAGCACAAACCTACACGGCTACGTTTCCCATCCTGTCTACAGACTATAAACGCAGGTTCTTTACAGACTAAATGTCTGTTTAGAAAGGAATTGAAATCTTTAAAAACACTCATTGAAAAATGGATAAATGACAGAAAAGGACAGGTCTTTTCAACAAATAGTGCTGAAATAATTGAACATCCATCTGGGGGGGAAGTGAACCTCACACCTTATAAAAATGACCTCAGAATTGATCAGAGCTCAATATACAAGATAAAACTAAACAACTTTTAGAGGAAAAGCTAGGAGAAAGTCTCTTCTGTCTTGAATTAAGCAAAGAGTTTTTACTTATGACAACAAAAGCATGATTCATAAAAGAAAAGAAAATGGATACACTGGACTTCATCAAAGTTTTTAAATTTTGCTCTTTGAAAAAAACATGCTATAAAGAGAATGAAAAGCAAGACATAGACTGGGAGAAAAGTCCTGAAAGTCACAGAAGTGCCAAAGGATTTGGATCCGGAATACTTGAAACAAGAGCTTGAAAATCTCAGAAATAGTCAAACAGGCTGCCTAAGGAAAACATGGGCAAAAGATGAGGACAACGTGTTCACCAGAGAGGATATTCAGAGGGCAAGTGAGCCCGTGAAAAGATGCTCAATCTCATTAATCATTACAGAAAGACAGATTTAAACTACACACCTATTACAGTGAATAAAAAGAAAATAGTGCTGAAGACATGGAATGGCTGGAACTTGCACACTTTGCTGATGGCTACGTAAAAGCAGACAAGCTTTTTGGACAATAGTTGGGCAACTTCTCCTGAAATTAAACATATACTTAATACATTCGAGCCAGGTCCATATAGTCGCAGCTGTGATTTTCCCAGCGGTCATGTATGGATGTGAGAGTTGGACCATAAAGAAGGCTGAACGTCAAAGAACTGATGCTTTCGAACTGTGGTGTTGGAGAAGTCTTAAGAGTCTCTTGGACAGCAAGGAGCTCAAACCAGTCACTCCTAAAGGAAATCAGTCCTGAATATTCATTGGAAGGACTGATGCTGAAGCTGAAGCTCCAATACCCAGGTCACCTGATGAGAAGAACCGACTCACTTGAAAAGACCCTGATGCTGGAAAAGATTGAAGGCAGGAAGAGAAGGGGATGACAGGTTGGATGGCATCACCGACTCAGTGGATATGAATTTGAGCAAACTCTGGGAGACAGTGAAGGACAGGGAAGCCTGGTGTGCTGCAGTTCATGGGGTCACAAGTGTCTGACACAACTTAGTGATTGAACAGCACGAATCTACCCAACAGAAATGGAAAATGTTACTGTATGGATGTTGGTAGCAGGTTTAGCGCTCCAGGCAGCGGACCTGGAGGCCCGGGGGAGCCCTGGTCCCCCACCCCAGCCCCTCCCATCTCCAAGTCCCTCACATTCTCCTTCACCTGCCCTGCATCCAACATGCCTCCCCAGCTCAGCAGGTGCCTGAAGCCTGACCTCCGTCACCTGCTGTTGGCTCTGAGCCTCCTCCAGCCCTGCACTTCCCCACCTCCCGAGGGCTGATGGGATTGCTCCCCTGCTGTAACTCCAGTAGGCTCCCAGACCTCCTGGGTCAGCTCTAGGCGCCTCATGAGGTTCTCAGAGACCTAAGCCTCTGTCCCCATCTCCTCCAGAGCCTGGCTCTCAGGCCTCTCCCTTCAGAGAACCTTGATGGCAAACAGACACTAGGTCCCTCCCTGGACTAGAAATCCTGGGGGTGCGTGGCGTTTCCTGTCCCCAGGGCACCCTTCATGTTTTCGGGGAGGGGGAGGTTGGAGTTCGTGGCTAGGGTTTGGTTCACACTCTGGCCCCCTGCACGGAGGGCCAGGAGAGACGAAAGGAAGAGGCAGCCGCTCCAGACAGGCAGGTGGCATCAGCAGGAAACTTACATACAGATGTGTACGCGAAACCCATTTGTCTTCATGACCACCTGCCAGATCCTGAGGTTTGTATGGAGCTCAGGGCTCAGTCACATGCACTCAACACCACTCTCATCTCTCAAGGCCGCGCCCTTGAATGTGGCTCCCACTGCGGGCCCAGGTGGGCAGAGGACACATTCAGGGGCACGGGATGGGTAAGGGACAGCCAACTGCCTGGGACTAGCTCATGGGTCAACCAGCGGCCACGACCTCTGGGTGACCTCCTCTACCACTGGGTCTCTGAAGTCATTTAATGTAAGAAGCGTGATGGAGCTGTTACGAGGGACCAGTGTTTGAGGTGCTGTAGGTGACAGGGCTCCCCTACACCCATTCCAGCATAAACATCTCCGAATCCCGATCCATCACGGAGAGGGGACATGCCCCGACAAAGAGGACAGGCCACCTTGGCTCAGGGACTCCAGATGGGTGGGGCCATCCTGAAAGTGTTCCTACTGACTGCACCGTTGGGGTTCTTGTGTCCAGAAAGCAAATCCCATGACAGTTGAAGTTTCACAAGTGTGCAGAGCTGATAGATCACTTCCAGGCATCCAGTACTCTTAAAAGAGTAAAACCTTTTCATTTCAGACAAGTGAGTGATGGCTTCAGCGAAGAATCTGGCCTGCTGCCACTGCCTGGGCAGTAACCGGAGCCACTTGGTAGATTTCCCGCTTGTAACAAAGCCTTCTCCCTCCACCCTTCCAGGGTCAGAGTCAAAGAAATTAATTCTAGAGGGAAGAGGTAACATAAAAGTCAAAAGAAAATGTCAGCGGTGAATTATTTGACTTTCTGCGCGAGAGATGGATGCCGTCTCCGCTGACAGCCTGGACTGGAGGGTCGGGATGTTCTAATTCCTCCCAGGGTCCACCCTTAGGACAAAGGAAGCAGAATACGGAACCATTTTATTAGCATGATTGAACTTTCTGTCTCTGGACTGCGGCGGGCACACAGGACTGTGTGGGTAGGATCTGCAGGGTTTTAGGAAAACAAGATGCCAGCTACTCGACCCCCATCTCACCCGCTTGGGAGGGGCTGGGTGTGGGGGCCTCCGATTGGGGCCCATGTCCGGGGCTCACAGGCTGGAGCCAGGGGAACCCCAGAGTCCCAGCTGAGGGGTCTGAGTTCCTCCTGCTGCTCTGCTGCCCAGGGGACTGGAAACCACACCAGCCCCGCTCAGGGCAGGCCCCCACCGCAGCAACCCACTGTGCCAGACAAGCCCGGGCCACTGCCGTGCTCGTGACTGGGTGTCAGGGGCAACCAGGGAGTCTGGGCCCCAAGAATCATCTCACACCCTCCAGGGGAGCCTCTCCTCTGGGGAACACTGCTCCGTGGTGGGCTCTGAGACCTCATTTCTTAGACTGTCGAAGTCCTCCGAAAACATGGGTTATAATGACTCAGACAGGAAAGAACCTGCCTGCAACGCAGGAGACCCAGGTTTGACCCCTGGGTCGGGAAGATCCCCTGGAGAAGGGACTGACAACCCACTCCAGTATTCTTGCCTGGAGAATCCCATGGACAGAGGAACCGGGCGGGCTATGGTCCACAGGATCGCAAAGAGCTAGACACGCAACACTTTCAGTTTCCAAAAACGGTGGAAGCTTGGAGGCTGGACGGAGCCTGAAAGGAGATACATGCCCTTACCCCACTGCACTGCTCCAGCACTGACCCGATGTTCCCCAGGGAGGTGGCAGCGTGGAGCTGTACAGGGCTGCGAACAGGCTGCCACACAGTCAAACCTATATTTGCATTAGTGATCCTGTAACTATCATTATTGTTGCATTCTTTTCTCTGTCATGTTGTTTTACACTGTTTTAAGCATTAATGCATGGCTGTTATTATTGTTAATTATTAAAATAATCAAACCAGTCAATCCTAAAGGAAATCAACCTTGAATATTTATTGGAAGAAGTGATGCTAAAGCTGTAGCTCCAAAACTTTGGCCACCTGTTGCAAAGAGCTGACTCATTGGCAAAGACCCTGATGCTGGGAAAGATTGAAGGCAGGAGGAGAAGGGGGGCGACAGAGGATGAGATGATTGGATGGCATCACTGACGCAAAGGACATGAGTTTGAGCATACTCAGGGAGATAATGAAAGACAGTGGCGTGCTGCAGTCCATGGGGTCGCAAAGAGTCAGACATGACTTAGCAACTCAGCAACAATTAAAATGATAGAGTAATAGAACAGCAGATTTTTGTCAAGGCAGACAAGAAAGATACAAAGTGCCTCTCAGGTGGAAACCATCTCGCCTTCTCATGTATTACATATAAATATATCTAAGTTACAATATTATAATTATAATATTATAAATTATAATTTTTCTATATAAATGATAAACCTATATTAATATAAATATAAATTATAAGTATTATAAATTATAATNTTTGACAAGAGGGGTCAGTGGAAGCATACATTTCAGGAGTCTCGGAGACGGAGAGCAGAAGCCACCTTTAAGAGAGGAGGCGCCTGGTGGGCGGGTCGGGCTGGGGTGAGGGCTCACTTATGCGTGCTCAGCCCCGCGGCCCTTGTATCAGCTACGGTAGGTGTTAGTGTGTGTTTCACTGCATTTTACGAGGGTGAATGAAATTGTGCACAGGAGGGGGCTAAGCCAGAGCCTGCCACAAAGACAGAGCTCTTTCAATGCTAGCTGGTGTCGTGATGAAGACCACTGAAGAGAATTAAAGTTATTTGATCTAGAAGTGGAAGGAAGCTCTAGGGCCGCCATCGAGTCACCGAGGAGCTGGCTGGTGGAAGTAGAATTAGGCTTTGTCTCACTCTTGTAACTTGGGTTCAACACAAAGCACTTTCCTTAACATCGGGTCAAGAGTCCCCGTGGCGTTGCCTTCAGGGTCCACTTTCGAACTCAAGAATCTGGGGTGGCACATACGGGGCCGTTGAGGACTGATTGGGAAGCATGTTTCAAAATTCTGAGAACACAGATTTGGTTTGCTAACAACAGTAAAATGAATGGACGCCTAAATTACATTTCAATTAAAATTAAGGGAAGGAGTGGGAGGTTGAGGTTAGCAGATGCAGAAAACTACCTTATATAGGGTGGATAAAGAGCAAGGGCGTATCGTGTAGCAATACAGCCACTCAGTCGTGTCCGACTCTTTGCAGCCCCGTGGACTGCAGCACGCCAGGCTTCTCTGTCCTTCACTATCTCCCAGAGTTTGCTCAAACTCATGCCCATTGAGTCAATGATGCCATCCAACTATCTCATCCTCTGGCACCCCTTCTCCTCCAGCCCCCAGTCTTTCCCAGCTGATGGGTCTTTGCCAATGAGTCAGGTCTTTGCCAGTGAGTCAGCTCTTAGCATCAGGTGGCCAAAGGATTGGAGCTTCAGCTTTAGCAGTCAACTATATTTCAGTGAAATTTTTTTCAATTCCAAAAACTAAAAGCAAAAATGTTTTAAGTAAATGACTTTTTTTTAACAGTAGTGAAATCTCCCCTTACATTTCTTGCCAAGGTCTCTGCCAAGCAGAACTGGGTCCGCCCACCCAGTGGCTGAACAACCGCGATAGTTGATTGACAATGTTGTAATTTCTGCTTACAGCAGAGTGATTCAGTTCTACACATACATACTCCTTTTCATATTCTTTTCCTTCACAGTTTATCTCAGGATGTTGACTGCAGTTCCCTCAGTTCTCCCAGCCCCAGGATGCCACGGCCTCACGTTCTGGGAGCCGTGGTCTTTCTCGACGGCTGCTGGACAGTCATGCCGGGTGCTTCCTTCTTGTCTGCAGTGAGTGTAGCTGGCTGCTCGCCTCTCGCAGGCCCGTTTCAACCTGGATTCTGTCTGAAAGACAGTGCATGGCTGTGCCCGGCCTGGTGGAAAGTGTTCGTGCCGCCATTCATTCACTGGACTAAAGACAGTCTGCCTGGTGCCTCCTGGAGGTGTGAGGTCCACCAGGGCACATCCCTCTGGAGCCTGGTCAGTCTCCCTGCAGGAACGCATTGGACTGCCTCTGGGGGAGCCCCCTTGACTGTTGCAAGGGGTCTGGTAGAAGTGAAATGGGCCCAGTTTGGGTTCTGTACGGGGCCTCCCCGAGTTGACTGGAGGAGTGAGCAAGGAACGCAGATGAACTTCCTAAGCCTCCGAGGGCAGTACCCTCCGAGAACAAATACGGGTTTCAGCTCGACCCTTGGACCACCCGGAGGTCCTCCCAAGCCTGCTTCATTACGAATGATTAATGCGCTCCCTCCACGAGTCTTTTCACGCAATAGGCCCTGGCATTAAGGTTAATTGGTCCAGTAATAACTTAATTACGGAAGGCACATTACAAAGAATTATAACCAGTGTCTTCCACTTAATGATTCCTTCCCACGGATTCCCTGAGTGCCTTTTAGCGTGAAAGCTGCAGAGTTGACATTAAGAGCATCACAGGCCGGGAGAGGACTGTATTTTGCCGCCATAAAAGATGCAAAAGAAAGAGGAGCTTTGAACCTAAGTGAAGACGGACAAAAGACGCAAAGGCAAATGTGGAATTTGCCACTGATGCTTTTCACAACCACTGAATATAGATTCCATACCTGAATTCTTTCACTCGGTTTTATTTAATTGTGGAATTTGTCATTGATGCCTTTCACAACCACTGAATATAGACTCCATACCTGAATTCTTTTATTCGGTTTTATTTTTGATTCCATAATGAGCGCTTGCAAGGTGACAGGTTTTGGTTGCCACGTGTGTTGTGAAAAAATAGAAAATTAAGTGGAAGGCGCAGTTGGAAAAATTTAAAACAGCAAGATGGAGCTGACTTTTGTCTGGCTTAAGATTCCCCAGGCCGAACCCTAGGGGATGATGGAGGGCGGATGCCATCTCCAGGGTGGGAGGTGGGTCCTGTCGTGCGAAGGCAAAGGAGAGGCTGTGTTCTACCCACTGGCCACAACATGGGGCTGAAATACCGTCCCACCTGGAACCCTGACTTGCTTCCAAAGATTTAATTTCAGCTCTCAGTTGCTTTATTTTTAACATGTCTCCCTGGGTCGTGGGATTAATAACTATTGAAATGACTGTGAAACAGCCTGCCCAGCGCATTGTGGAGAAGTGCTGATGGTCATTGCATGAGGAAAGCTGGGGGCTCATTGGGTTGCTGAGGCTTGACAGACAGTCCAGTGGCCCCTGAAAGCTGGGGGCATCGTTACCCCAGTTCTAAGACTTGGCTAGAAATGGGAGCCCGAGGCCTGTTAGCTGCACAAAGAGGCCCGCCTGTGGGGCTGGACGGGCTGCAGGGACAGCTACCCGCCCCGTCCAGCGATGGCAGTGCTGAGGGGGGTCCCCACTGAGCTCCCTACCATGGGGACTCCATCCTGCGCCAGCACAGGCAGACACAGGGCTGCCAGCAGGGAGATGGGTTTAGATCAGAGAGAAAGAAGATGGCAGGGTAGGCTCATATTTTTTTAATTGACATAGTAGATGAAGAAATATTTCTTTTAACTGACCTGGTCGGAGATCAAGCCTTCAAAAGAGGAGAGAAGTGTGGTACTGGAGGCAGCCAGGAGGAGCTTGCATCAGCCGGCGCAGGCTGAGTTATGCTGTGATAAATGGCGTCCCCCAACCCCAGTTGGTTTCACACAATCACCGTGTGCTTCTCCATTGCCACTGTGGGTCTGGGTGGCTTTCCAGAAAAGCTGTCCTTCACATGCCTCTAAGTTGTCACCGCAAAGGGAGAGAGCCCGCCCAGCATTCAGCCGCCTCTGCACCTGCTGACGCGTGTTCCTTGTTGACTAAGGCACATTGGTCACATGGCCGTGTCCCACCTGAAGGGGGCTGGGAAACGTCGTGTCCTCTGGGATGTGTTCAGGAAAGGGAGGAGAACAAGAAACAGCATAGACCAGCCTCAGCGGTGCTTACGGTGAGGCCATGTCTCACACAGAAATGAAGGAGCAACCTCCTTAGGCACCGAGGCTTCATTCATGGCATCCAACACTCAACGGATTTTTCTGATGGGGGTCATTTCCTCTCCCTGGGAGCAGGCAATATACTCCCCTCCTATATCAGTAAGAAAGAGAATATTAAACTCACAAGCATGCACACACTTCTAAAATAGTGGCCTCAGAATTTATAGCGTCGAAGAGCTTGTCTTGGAGCCAAACAGAGCTGCATTCGTTACCTACCAGTCACGTGACTTTGGACAACTAAATTAATCTTCTAAGCCTTATCTTTCAAATGGGAATAATAATGATGACTATTTTATCTGGTTGGATGAAAATTGGAATAATTCAAGTAAAATGCTCATAATAAGTGCTCGAAAGGTGAGTTATTCTTAGCTATCCATGATGGTATTGTTATTAGCACAAATTATATTCTACTCACTAACATGCTCACCTTTCAAGCCCAAAAACCAATATGGAACAAGATTTAAAGAACTGGTTTGCCAACAACAAAATATCCCAGTAGACCCCCAGCTTCCTTTTCCTTCTTTCCATGTGTGTGTTGGATTTTCTGTCTGTTCCGTGATCAGCTACTCCCTCCCTGCCCTTCCTCTGTAGGTGGAGCACCCCTCCCCACCCTCTTGATTTGTCCTGCTTTGTCCAGGGGGTGATGGGGCCCGTCATCTTGGGCTGACAGCGGAAGTACAGCCTGGGTGCCCGCCAGCCCGCCACCTTCCTGATGACTACCAGGAGAACAGACCCCACACATGCTGCTCCCGCAGCCTCCATGCCAGAATGAGGGGAGCTAAACTGAGCCTCATCCGACCCACAGCCTGGACCCAGCCCAGCAGAGCCCAGGAGGCCACCCCCCACGCTCCAGTGAATAAGAAACACACACTTTGGGGCAGACAGCCACAGAGCGTTCAGAGCTGCTTGTTACTGTGGTGAAAAACTGACTGATTCACTTAGAATGTGAGACATTCTCAAGCCCTTGTCTGGATCACAGACTGACCGTCCAGATTAGCGTTAAACAAGATGGATTTGCTAATACAGAAAGACATCTTCCATCTGCTGTAGCTTGAAACATGGTGTTTGATGTGTTATGTTTTTCCATAACTTTACATGCATGTACACGTACTTAAGTGCATAAAAAGTCACCTGTGAAAATAAATTCTAAAAGATGAATGATATTTGCCTCTTAATATTGGAAATTACAGGCGATGTCTCAAAAATCATGTTCTGCATTCTTTTTAAATTATAAACCTATTGTACAGATGGTAAAAAAAATTCCAAGCATTATGAAAGGCATATACAATTTAAAAAATCAGTTTTTCTCCTAGTCTGACCCCCAGTCTCACTTATCAGAGATCATAATTTCTTGGTGTCATTCTAGACATTTTCCATAGTAGCCATATTTTCAAATGACTCTGATTCACCATCTAGCTAAAAGCTAAAGTTTCACCAGAATCTCTGAGTGAAAGAACTTATGGTTTAAAATAATATTATACCCAGGACTAATTCTTAATGTCCTACACAGAACTAATCTGTCTCTCATTAAAATCAAGGATCAAATGTTAATCCCCACATTTCTGGAAATAAGAAAAGTCTTTGTACTCTTACTTGTTTACCGAGTTGAAAGGTTTATATTTATCTTTGAAAAAATAAATCTCATTTAATGCAAGAATGCAGGATTATCTATTGTGTCATTAGATCCATTTTGAAATCATTTGTAAAGGATTTTAAAGAAAGGAAAAAATTTCATAAGGACTGGTCAGTTCTCCAGCACGTCCAGGCTTACCTTGTAGCTTAAAAAATTTTCCACTTAGTGGAATTTGCAGTTAAGAGATGATGCCATGTAAATGGAAACAAAAGTAACTTGACATATGAGGTTCTCTGGAAGTTTACTATGTCTTCATCTCTGTGATCCAAATATGTTGCTTGTGCAAGCAACCAAAGGGGAAAAGTCAAATAGAATCAGACGCGATCAATATGTGAAATGGTCGTGTGAAACTGACAAGCCAGAAGTAGGTTCCCATGGTGACGGGAGTGTGTGTTTTAAGTGGAGCGTATTCCCCGATTTGAAAAGAGTTTCAAGTCGTTGACACTGGCTAATTCATCCAAGGAACAGGACCTGTCTTGGGGTTGGGGGAAGCCCCAGGCTCTCCAGAAGGCAATTCCGCCATCGAGGATGTAGGGGGTAAGACCTGTGGAGTAAGGCGCGGGGTCCAGCTCGGGGCGGGTCCTGGCTGGGGTGTGCGCCAGCCCATCCAGTGGAGAGTGTCTGTGGGGCTTTTCACCAGGCTTTTCAGTCTCCCCTTCTTGGCATTTTTCTAGATGATCCATAGTCCCCCAAGGGTCTCCAGGTCCCCAGGAATCCCACCCACAGGTCTGCCTTCTCCTGGAGACTCATGAGTGAGGAGCAAAGCGACGGAAGATGAGGAGCTTGGAGTCAGAGCTGTGGCCACCTTGAAAACAGGGTGGCAGATTCTTGAAACTTTAAACACACCCTTCTGAGGACTTCCCTGGTGATCCAGTGGCCAAGACTCCACGTTCCCATGCAGGCTTCCCAGGTTCAAACCCTGGTCAGGGAACAAAGTCCCAAATGCCACCACTAAAGGTTAGACCCGACGCAGCAACCCCCGCCCCAAAAAAACCCAGAATGAAATAGCATTTTAAAAAAGAAAATAAACATACCCACTCCATATGACTCAGCCCCTCTACCCAGAGCACTTTCTCAGGAGAAACAGAAGCACGTGTCTACACAAAGGCGCGTGCATAAACAGTCACCACGGCTCAATTTGTAAAAGCCGAAAGCTGGAAGCTACCCAGACAGCCAGCAACAGGTGAACAGGTAAGCCAAGCATGGTATCTCCTCACCTCGGAAACAATCAGGAATGCAGAGGGGTGAGCTATAGGCAGTTTGAAAACAACGAAGCTCAGAATCAAAAAAAAAAAATCCATCCTGTCTGATTCCATTTATACAAAAGTCTAGAAAATACTAGAAAAATCTATAGCAGCAGGCGACAGGCAGTTGCCTAGGTGGCGGCTACCTGGGAAGAGGGGACCAGAAGGCGGGGATGGGACTTTAGGGGGCGCTGGCCGGGGGCACAGTTGTGGATTCAGCGCTGGTTTCACGGGTGTGCACAGCACACCTGTGGTCCTCACGTGGGGACACTGTGGCCCCTTGTGTGCCACTGTCTGGAAACGGTTCTGTCGTCACACCTGGGGACAGGTGTCTCCGGAACAGAGGCCTCCAAGGACACTGCTGAACATCCTGTAACGTGTAGGACAGACGCTCCTCCCCCTACAATAACAAATTGTCTGGTCCCAAATGCCAGTCGTGCTGAGGCGAAAACCTTGGTATGCAGATTTGTCAAAACCCATCAAGTTGTACAACATTAAGCTGGGGCGGTTTATGGTACACCGTCTTCCAATAAGGTTGGAAAGTAATGAGAGCCCAGTCCAGCCACCGGCTGGCTGGGTGACATTAGGCATTTGACTTTTCCTCTCTGTGCCTGTCTCTGCTCTGAAAATCCGAGGGATGATGACCTTTACCTCCCAGCTTTGTTTAGCAGGAAGTAAGGTCCTGAGACTGAACGGCTCCACGTCTCAGGCGTAGGGAGCTGACTTCTGCCACCAGGGGAAGAACTCGATAAGCCATCCATGGAAAAGAC
The DNA here is from genome assembly GCA_006408615.1 of Connochaetes taurinus. NCBI lineage: Eukaryota > Metazoa > Chordata > Mammalia > Artiodactyla > Bovidae > Connochaetes > Connochaetes taurinus. Next base: position 246,532 of record SJXO01002520.1, read on the forward strand.
ACTTTCACTGGACTCCAGTCTACAGAAACGAGCAGACCCAGTAAAAACGACCTAGGACTCTTTAGGCGATGGTCTCAGGCCCATGGGGGCAGAGGAGAAGCCCCAGACACAGACTGGCCGTCCCTTCATCTGTGAGTAGCAAGGACCTTGAGATGACCTTGAGGCCTGCCTTTCAGTCTGACTCCCAACGAGAAATAATGACTCTGATATGATTTAAGGTAGAGATAGATAGATTAATTTACGCATTGGCAAAGATGATCGTTCACTGGGCTTCAGCCACAAAAACACTCAAGAAAATTGAAGCAGCTTGAAGGTCTGATCAGAGTCCCCCTCTCGAGGGCTGCCCCAGAGTCTGGGCTCTGTGCCTGGTGGGACCCGTTCAGGATTACTCACCAGGCACATTTCTGTAGTGTAGACCCAGTAATCACAGCTTTACCCCCGCTGCGCCCTCCCTTTCCCTGATTCAATTGCACCTTGAAGAAGATAAATAGGAGAGGGCTTAGGAAGCAGGAAGCCAGAGTGTTCAATCAGCTCTTTGTTTGCTGGGGAGACAGGAGGAGGCTGCGGTGCAGCCAAACACCACACCTTTGTCCCCACACTGTCCCGGGGCCTTTCAGAATCCAGTGCTGGGTGTGGGTAGGGCCACTGTCCCTGCTGTGACAATCCGTGGCACCTTCAGGCCCCCTTCTGTCCCAGACGGTGCCAAGAGCTGTGTGTCCTCTGGACCCCAGGCACCTGCTGGTCGCCCCCCGAGGTCAGCTTTCCCTACAAGATGCAGCAGCAACCGAGAGCATCTTCAAGAAGGCAGCCAGGGCGGCAGTGGACCCCAGGGAATTCCAGGATTTCCCCCCCGACCCAGACCCGTGGTCCTTTGGGAACAAGGAGGCCATTTCTGGTCCTTCAGAGTCAAGAGAGAAGCCTGTGCTTCTGACCATGCCCTGGACCTGCCATGAGGCCTCCACTGTCTGCAGGATGAATCCTGGGCCCCCCGGAACAGAGGCAGGCAGTGGCCTGGCACCAGCTGTGGGCCCCCCTGAGGCTCACAGCCCTCCAGCCTTGCCCGCTGCGCTCCAGGAGAACCACACACACCCTGGGCGATCCCGTCTTTACTGACGGTGTTGCCTCTGCTGAAAATGCCCTTCCCACTGACCCTGGGGCAATTCCAACCCCATGGGGTCCTCAGGACTCTTTTGGAACAGGGCAGCCTGCCTTGATGTTCCAAGACTGGGGGACATCTTTGGGGACCACACACCCCCATTCCTCCACCTTCTCCTGTAGAGGTCTCTCCCCCGTTAGACTGAGGGAGTAAAACTGCTGGGTTTTATTGTCTGGCTCAGAGACGTCCCTGGTGCTGGGTGCTGAATACACCTGCTCAGTGAGGATGGAATGAAACTGGCCTTCTTTCCTTGTTTCTCTCCCTTTCTTTTAGCGAAGTATTGTTGCCTTGGAATGTTGTGTTAGTTTCAGTTTGTGCAGCAAAATGATTCAGTTATGTATATGAAAAATAAAAGTGTTAGTCACGCAGTCATGTCCCACTCTTTGTAACGCCATGGACTGTAGCCCACCAGGCTCCTCTGTCCATGGGACTCTCCAGGCAAAAATACTGGAGTGGATTGCTATTCCCTTCTCCAGGGGATCTTCCCAACCCAGGATCGAACCTAGGTCTCCTGCATTGCAGGCAGATTCTTTGCCAAATGAGCAACTGCTGCTGCTGCTAAGTCACTTCAGTCATGTCCGACTCTGTGGGACCCCATAGATGGCAGCCCACCAGGCTCCCCCGTCCCTGGGATTCTCCAGGCAAGAACACTGGAGTGGGTTGCCATTTCCTTCTCCAATGCATGAAAGTGAACAGTGAAAGGGAAGTTGCTCAGTCATGTCCGACTCTTAGCGACCCCACGGACTGCAGCCCACCAGGCTCCCCCGTCCATGGGATTTACCAGGCAAGAGTACTGGAGTGGGGTGCCATCGCCTTCTCCAATGAGCCACTAGGGCAGCCCATATATACACAGCATATATATTACATATACATACATATATATATATTCTTTGTCAGATTCTTTTCCATTATAGGTTATTACAAATTATTAAGTTCCTTCTGTTTTACAGAATGTCCTTGTTACTAATATTTGTCTATTTTATATACAGTAGTGTGTACCTGTTGATCTTAAACTCCTAATTTACCCTCCCTCCGAAACTAGCTTCCTTAAGGAATCTCATGACCTCAAAAGCCCCGCAGAAGGAGGGGCAGCTGCATGCCTGTCAGCCCTGCCGGGAGGCAGAGGCCAGCTTCCCAGGGCCAGTGTCATGAGGAACAGGCCCGGCTGGTTGGGTGGGTTGTGTGGGGCAAGAATCAGGAAGAAGGACGTTGTTCTTCATAATCCAGCTTGTTTACTGCAAACAATAAAACAGGGCAGGATTGTTCGGAGATGCCGGACGGGCTCCGTGAGAAAGACCCCACTGGACTAAGAGGTCTGTTCAGGAATGCACGGAGCCTGGGAAACCCAGAGGGAAGCAGGAGCCGGGCCGGAGGGCACAGGGATGGGGCCCGGCTGCCGTGTGCCTGGGCGGCTTGGCGCCGACTCAGGAGTCAGCTGGACACTCTTCTTCCCAGCACTGGGGTCCCCTATGTGTGAGGGTCGAGTTTATGTGTCCACTCGGTTGGGCCACGGGGGCCCCGAATATTGGGTCAGACATGAGTGTCTGTCTGGGAGAGTGTTTCTGGACGAGACTGGCATCTGGATCAGCAGACTGAGGCCGGCACATCATCTGCCCTGAAGTGGGTGGGCCAGGTCCAATCAGTTGAGGGAGGTGCTGATTTGAACACAAGGCTGAGGAAGGGAGCACGCACTCTCTCTTCCTGACTGTCTCGGAGCTGGGACATTGGTCTTCTCCTGCCTTTGAACTTGGACTCAGACTGGAAATTGCACCCTTGGTTCTCTGGGGTCTGCCCTGCTCAGCAGCCACAGTCATGGGGGCCAGTTCCTTATAATTCATACTTCGTGTGTACCTATAGCCACGCTGTTGGTCCTGTTTCTCTGGGCAGACACCATGGTCCCTGAAGTTGCCTGTGGTGGGGAATCAGTAAGTTCGACAAGTCAGCCCTTCCCCAGACCCCAGCCCTCCCCTCGCCAGCAGCACACAGCAGCCGAGGGGCAGCCTTATCACCTGAAGGCTTTCTCAGGCCAAGCAAGGCTGTGGGGTCCTCTCTGGGCCCTGCCCACAGGTGGAATGGCTGGATTCTACCGTTGCTCCATTTTTAATTTTTGGAAAAACTACCACACTCTTCTCCACAGTGGCTGTGAAACTGAAAGTGTCGGTCACTCAGTTCGGTCCGACCCCTCGTGACCCCATGGACTGTATCGTGACCCCCTGGACTGTAGCCTGCCAGCTCCTCTGTCCACGGGATTCTCTAGGCAAGAATCCTGGAGTTTGTTGCCATTTCCTTCTCCAGGGAATTCTCCCAAATCAGGGCTCGAACCCTGGCCTCCTGTATTGGCAGGTGGATTATTTACCATGTGAGCCAGCCGGGAAGCCTTGACCAATTTCCATCCCCACCAACAGTGCACAAGTTTCTGATTTCTCCACACGCTGGCCCACACCTGTCATCCTTGTCCTTCTGACAGTGGCTGTCCTAACAGGTGTGAGGGGCACGTACTGCTGTTACGAGCCGTCTCCACGTTGCTGTGGGCACACCTGTGCCGTGGAGCGAGGTGCCATGTCCATCTTCCGCATCACGATGTTCTGACCCAGCACTGACGGTGATGCCGGACTGGACCATGGCCTCCCTTCCACAGGCGGGGCTACGCGGGTCCCTGGTGTGGGCCCTGCTGGGGAGGCTGCAGGGAGAGTTTCTCTCGCGTGTGCCTCCTCCAGCCTGACTGCTGGGTCGCAGACCCACAGGGTCCTGTGTGTCCTTTCCAAACCAATGTGTTCGGGGTCTGCCCCCAAGGTGGGCACTCTGGAGGGTTCTGCCTCCCCACCACCTCCCCAGCGCTGGGCATTGGCCACCCTCTAACCCTTACAGATCTTCTGGGTCGTAGAGGGCATTCCCAGTTCACGTTCGCATTCTCTGAGCACAGGTAAGTTTGACCGTCTTGTCCCTGGTACGTGTACCATGCCACCTTCCTTTCTGTGAACCGTTCTCCCATAGACGCCAGCCTTAAAGCACCCTTCATGCCTTCTGCCACTGAAACGGCGGGAACTCCAGTCACTTGTTACTGAAACCGGACTTGTGACGGGAGCCCTGTCCCACACGCAGCTGGAGGTCAGGCCCCGCCCTCCAGCTGCTTCCCAGATGCTCTGTGCGGTTGCAGTGGCAAGTGTGCGAACTTGGTCCATGGCCTCTGGGATGCAGAAGAGGAAGGGGCCCGGGCTGGGTGGCCCTTGGATGATGCGGCCCTTGGGCCCCACGTCCTGTCCAGGCAGAGCCGCAGGCCTGAGCTTGGCCAGGCTCATTAAACTCACTTGGTAGTCAGTCCAGCTGCTCCTTGAGCTGTTGACAAGCAAGACGGGGCAGTCACTCAGTAGGCTGGCCAGCCACCATCACAGCAGCCAGGCACATCTGGTCCTCAAAGCCCAGCTCTCAACACTGGGGGATTCGTGCAGGATTTTTAAAGGCTGGATCTGAAAGCAACCAGATAGTGAGATTCAAAAAAATGTCCAGTTTAAATTGTCATCACAGTTATAAAGAAGGAAATAATGCCATTTGCACCAACCCGGATGGACCTGGAGGTGATCATACAAGTGAAATTCAAGTCAGACACAGAAAGACAAATATCATACGATCCCTTATTCGTAGAATCTAAAGAGGGTGATACAACTGAATTTATTTACAAAGCAGAAACAGACTCAAAGATTTAGAGAACAAACTTACAGTTATCAGTGGAGAGGAAGGGGTGAAGCAGGATAGATTAGGAGTTAGGGATTGTTATGCACACACAGCTATGAAAAAAACTTCCCTAAAAAATAAAAAAGTAAAAAATAATACAAATGAATCCCAATGCAAAACAGATTCACAGACATAGAAAATGAATTTACCAAATGGAGAGGAAGGGGGGGGGCAAATTAGGAGTAGGGAATTAACAGATACAAACCACTATACGTAAAATAGATAGGCAACCACAATTTACTGTAGAGCACATGGAATTATTTTCAGTGTCTTGTAATAATCTATAGTGGAATTTAATCTGATATAGATGGATAAATAGATAGATAGGGCTCCCCGACAGCTCAGCTAGTAAAGAATCCACCTGCAATGCAGGAGACCTGGGTTCGATCCCTGGCTTGGGAAGATTCCCTGAGAAGCGAAAGGCAACCCACACCAGTATTCTGGCCTGGAGAATTCCATGGACTGTATAGTGCCAGGGTCCAGCCCCAGTGGATCCAGGGTAATTCGAAGGGGAGACAGAATCGGCGTCCTAGGAAAAAGCTATTTAATTAGAAATATAAAGAGAGATTAGAAAGGAATGGTGTAGTAGGAAAATTAGTGGAGAAAAAGAGGCTGAATAACTTGGTTTACATGGGATACCAATAAAGCTTCAAGATAAGAAGCTTGCACCACCTACGTAGGCCACAGGCATCTTTCCATTCTCCCAAAGGAGAGGAGGCACTGAGGCCTCCCTGGTCCGATCTTAGAAGCCCATGCAAAATTAGCAGGCTTGGTGAGTACCCACGCTCCAGATGGGAATTCAGCCAGAAAAACGGAGAACAAGAAGAAACGACTCCGGGGAATCAGTCTTTCCAGAAACTGATCCGTTTTCTTTATTTTCAGGTTTGCTTATATACTTTTTGTTATACATAGGGAGGAATACAGAGTCACACGGGGTCAGCAGACCTGACCCTTGTCAAAATCAGGTGCTTCATATAAAATTATACAAAGGTCTTATGAGTTTCATCATCTTCTGGCCATGAGGCCTGCTGACATTTTATGGCCCTTTCTGATAACGGTCAGTTAACCAGAAAACTTATTTTTTCCAGGGGTGATTTTTTTCTTAAACCAGGCGCCACCCTCCAAATAAAGTTGCATTCCTATAGGGTGAGGGTGTAGTGGGTTACAATCAGAAAGGAATTTACTCAGCCTAAGGTTTAACATGATTAATCTTAAAGGTTAATACTTATTTTTCCTATATGCTAGTTATATTCATTATAAGGGCAGGGAATATGGAGATTTAGCAGCAAATATTGGCTCAACAAATGAAAGACCCTTCACCAGTATAATTTCTAATCAACCCACTATACTATACTAATAATTTTCTAACTTCTCAAAAGAGTCTGTATTTAGAAAGTTTTAAAGCATCCCGTGCCTCTCACGGTTGGGAGGCTGTAAACAATCACATGTGGCCAGACGAACCTGCTCAGGTAGGCTAGAGAACCTTCAGAGGAGTTTGTAAGTTGAAACACTCTTGTCACGCCCAGGAATTTTTATTAACTTGGAGCTGTAAGTTAACTCCTTCTCCAAGAGAGGTGGTGATGGGGGAGAGCCCCCTGTAAAGTCAGAGGTGTAGGTGAGAGCATAACACAGTAAAGTAGGCAGACTCTGGTTTTGGGGGTAGATGCTTGGGCACAGGGGGTCTCCTGAGGCTCGATCCCGCCTTTGTGTATGCCGACGCCTCCTTCCTCATGACCTTTGCCATGGGCGGAGTTCCTTAACACTGGCTCCCAGCAGTATAATCCATGGGGTCACAAAGAGTCAGACACGACTGAGCAACTTTCACTTATATATATATAATTGGATCGCTTCACTGTACACCTGAAACAAACACAATATTGAAATTAACCATCAAAATGTTTTAAATATATGTATATATATAATAAAATAGATCACCAAAATGTATAGCACAGGGAACTCTGCTCAATACTCTGCAATAACCTAGCTGCGAAAATAATTTGAAAAAGAATAGCTATATGGATATGCATAAATGAACCCTTCTGCTGTCCATCTGAAACTGACACAGCATTGTTAATCAGCTATAGTCCAATATAAAATAAAAATAGATAAGTAAATAAATTGTCGACACGGCAATGAGAGCCCAAACGAGCGCTCAGCGCCTGGAGAGGCATCCCCCAAGACTTCAGCGGTGCTGCTACGGATGATGAAAGGCGGGAATTCGGGGCAGCTGCTTCTGGAAACCTGTCCCAGGGCAGCCCCCTCCAGCTGAGTGGGTGACGCCTACGCCAGGCTGGGGCACGCCGTCCGCGTCCACTGAGGTCGCTGGAGCGGGACTCCGCAGACCTCCCCTCCTCCGTGGACTCCGCAGACCTCCGACACTGGGTTAAGGTCAGGTCCAGGGCTGTGATCTCATCCCGTCAGCACGGAAACCTATAACCTCCGTCTGGAGAAGCAGACAGGGAGGTGGGTGGCGACCCTGGAGACGGGAAGCCCACGGCCCACCAGGAGATGGTGCCCCTCCTCCGAGTCTGCAGACTCTTCTCCTATCCCTGTCTAAAGTAAGCTTGCCAGCAGGTAGATTATGTGTCCCAAATGTGGCAGGTAATACGCTTACACAAAAAATCATTTGTTCCTTATCTGAAATTCAGATTTGGCCATGTATTCAGTTTTTAAAAATCTTTATCTGTAAGTCATCCTCTTTCCCTATTTCGTTTTAAGTTCACAGCAAAAATGAGCAAAAAGCACAGAATTTTCCCATCCTTTATACCCTCTGTCCCCGTAAAAACCACACAGAGCCCCCCCACTATCAACACCCCCAACCAGGAGGCACAGAGCGCTGGAGAATGGAGGCTTTCAAAATGTGGTGCCAGAGAAGACTTTCGAGAGTCCCTGGGACAGCAAGGAGACCAACCAGTCAATCCTAAAGGAAATTAACCCTGAATATTCATTGGAAGGACTGATGCTGAAGCTGAAACTCCAATTCTTTGGCCACCTGATGTGAAGAGCTGACTCACTAGAAAAGACCCTGATGCTGGGGAAGATTGAAGGCAGGAAGAGAAGGGGACGACAGGGGATGAGATGGTTAGATAGCATCACAGACTCAGTGGATATGAATCTGAACCAACTCCAGGAGATAATGGAGGACAGAGGGCCGGGCAGGCTGCAGTTCACGGGTCACAAAGCGTCGGGCATGACTTAGCGACTGAAGAACGGCCCCAGGGGCTGCACCTACAGTGACATGGTGTCACCACCAAAGCCCCCAGTTCTCCCCAGGGCCCACCCGGTGTTGCACATTCCGTGGTTTTGGACAGACGTACAGTGACACACATCCGCCTGGATTAGGGTGGATCCTCAATTCAGTGACCAGTGTCCTTAGAGAGGAGAGAGGAGAAGGTGATGTGAGGACAGGCAGAGACGGCAGGGAGGCGGCCACAAGCCGAGGAATGCTGGCCCTCAGCAGCATCTGGGGGAGCCTGGAAGGGACCCCCTCAGAGACCCTGGAAGGAGGCAGCCCTGTCCACACCTTGACTTCATGCTTCTGGCCTCCAGGCCATGAGGGATTCTAGTCCTGTCGTTTCAAGCCTCTCACTCTGTGGTCGTTTGCCACAGCAGCTATAGTACCCCAAACAGAAAATGTCCAGGTGAAGTGTGGGTGCACAGGGCCCCTCCGGATGAGCCAGCCAGGATGGGACAAACCCAAAACCGTTTCTGGAGGGCAGACCAAGGAATATGAGATCTGAGCTGTTCATCACAGCCGGGAAACCGGAAAACAGGGAGGGTGAAGTGTCCACACGGCACAGACAAAAATGTGAAAAGTGTTGTATTTCACATTTCTGCCTGTTCTGCCGCCCAGATGGTGATCAATGAAGACTTTTCTTTTTTCCACCGAAAAAGAACATGTTGCATAAGCTCAAGTTTCTCGGGGCCAGAGAAGGACAGAACAACACCATCTCAAGCTCTTTCCGGTCAGCCACGTTAGTGGCCCCGGCTGCAAACGAGACTGTGGACGTCTGCTCACCCCGGCGGGAGGGAGGGGACCGGGCCATTCTGATGACCCTGGGGCGGGGAGGGGGCAGGCACAGCTCCCTGCAGGAAAATGAAGGACAGAGGCACCCACAGTGCAAATTCAGCGCAGGCAGGAGGTGTGAGCAACGGTGTGGAATTTATCTGCACCAGTGGTTTTCCCAGAAACTGCTTTTTCTTAAGGAACATGAAGAACATTTCTAAGGATATGTTAGGTCTGTGCTCTCAGCCTTTCAAAATGTCTCCATTTGCCAAGGTGATGACCTCAGCCCACCTCTGTCAGTGACCGCTGATGGTGGCAACCGGGAAGTTTCCAGGGTTTCCTCAACAGAGGAGTGCAACATTGGTCTGGAGGCTGTGTGTTAGATGCCAAGAGATGCCAGGATAAAAGGCCCACTCCAAAGAGCACCCACCTCAAAGAGCTCTCCTCTCTCCGTGGATCCTGAAACCCCCTCCTTCAGGGAGCCCGACAGGATAAATCACTTCCTCCGTAGCTCTCCCTAAACATGCCCTTGTGACTCTGTTATGACACATGGCACGCAGTGAGGGGTCCAACCCTGTGTATTCACTGGAAGGACTGATGCTGAAGCTGAAGCTGCAGTCCTTTGGCCACCTGATGAGAAGAGTCTACTCTTTGGCAAAGGCCATGATGCTGGGAAAGAATGAAAGCAAAAGAAGAGGGTGGCAGAGGATGAGATGATTGTATGGCATCACCAATTCAGCGGACACGAGTCAGATTAAACTCTGGGAGATAGTGAAAGACGGGGGATACTGGCATGCTGCAGTCCATGGGGTCACAGAGTCAGACACGACTTAGCAACTCAACAAGAGCAGAGGTCCAGTCAGGAGATAGAAACCCAGCAGTCATTTTAGCAGAACTTGCTCAAGAGGTAGGTGGAGGGATGCTGCCTGGGGGTCAGGTTCTTTAGATCCGGTTGATGGGGGCCCCGTGAGGACTCTGAGGCTGCTCCAACAGGGGAAGGTGGAAATGGGGAACAGCTGCCCCTAGAAGCTCAGACTCTGACCTCCAAGGAGGAAACACTGGCTGGCCCAGCGGGTGTCACAGAGAGGAGTACAGTGTCACTGGATCTGCCAAAGCCCGGAAGTCAGCAGACTGTAACAACTGTGTCATGGGAAGGACCTGCCGTAGATAGAGGGCAAAAGCGTTGCTGGTAGACGCACCCAGAGGCAGGAAGTACCTGCAGTCCTGCAGCCTCCCTCGGGCACCTGCAGGGGCACAGCCTCCCAGGAGTGGTGGCGTGGTTGGCGGAGCCCCAGCCCTGGATTCACAAAGCACTGGGAGCCCTCTGGTTTATAACCAGCTCGGTCCTCCCCTGCGTCTATTCAGACTCTACACACACCCGTAACATCCCTACCGAAAGAAAAAACCAAACTGTGTTTCTGCTCACAGAGCTTCATGCAAGTGATTACCTTCATGCACATAAAGATTTTCTCATTCTCTCCCCAAAATGAGGAACTGCCCCAGCCCACCCGTCACTGCGTCCTGGGAGGGGGTCACACCACCCCTCTGGGCTACGCCACGTATTTCTCAAACCCAGCCCTGGTTGCTCCTAGTTCCCTACGGCCACTGGAACACATGGCCACAGAGTCAGGTGGCTTCAAGCCGCACGGATTTATGTCCTGCAGTTCTCGAACTTGGAAGTCTGGCGAGGGTCTCACTGGGCTCCAAGCAGCAGGGCTGTGTTCCTTCTGGGGACACCAGGGGAAAATTTATTTCCTCCTCTCTTCCAGCTTCCAGAGGCAGCCAGCCCCATTTCTTGGCTAATGGGCCCTTCCTCCACCTTTAAAACCAGAAATGTTGCATCTTTCTCTCTTCGGAACCCCAGGGTCCTGTCCAGAGCTTGACGCAGCCAAATGTTCAGTAAACACAAGGCAATGGGCCCCTGTGAACACAGCCGTGCCCAGGTGTGCTGTTCCCAGGAGGCCGGTCGTGAGCATTCAGAGAACCAGCGCTGTGTCTGCACCCCAAGAGGGCCGTCCTGTTGGAATCAAGCAGGACAAGGTCTGTGTGCCTGAAGCCAGCGTATGGAAGACTAAGGCATGTTTTTCTACTGGACTTCTGTCACTGATAAGGCAGTCAGAATAGTCACACTGTTTTTGTTGAGCAGGGATCAAGAATTCATACCCTAGTATGAACTGGTTCGTAAGTTTTCTGTCAAAAAGCAGAATGGTGGGGCGTGGGGGGGGGGTCCCTGGTGGTCCAGGGATTAAGAACCCGCCTTCCAATGCAGGGAACTTGGGTTTGATCCCTGGTCGGGGAACTAAGGTCCCACACGATGAGGGACAACTGTCAACACAACTGCTGGGCCCCCATACCGCAACCAGGGAGAAGGCCACGTGCAGCCACGGAGATCCTGTGTGCCGCAGCTAAGATCTGCCGCAGCCAAAAATAATGAATAAATCAGTCAATACCTTTTTAAAAAGTAGAATGGAACTGGATACAAAATAAACAACAAGGACCTGCTGTGCAGCACAGGGAACTATAGCCAATATCTTGTGGTCACTTATAATGGAGAGGAGTCTGAAAAAGAATACACATGCGTGCATAATTAATGATTTTGCTAACACAACATTGTAAATCAACGCTACTTCAATTTTAAAAAAAGAACAAGAAAAGAAGAAAAGGTAGGAGGGAAAACGTGGAGGCACAAAGCCTGCTGTAGGAGGTCAAATGTCACCCCCTCCAAAGTCCTCACCCTTGGTACGAGCAAGTGTGACCTCATTTGAAAACGGAATCTTTGCAGAAGTAATAAAGTTCAGGATCTCAAGATGAGATGGTCCTGGATTGGGGTGGGGGGTGCCCAGATCCAATGATGGGTGTCCTCATGGGAACTGGGGATGACGCGGAAATGCAGAGAGAGCCAAGGTGGGGGTGGTGGCAGAGACGGGAGCCGCGGGCCTGCACGTCCAGGAATGCCGAGGGGCGCCGGCCAGCCCCGGAAGCGGACGAGGCAGGGACAGGTGCAAGACCTCCGGGGGCCCGGCCAGCTCCCAGCGGTTCCGGACTTCTGCACACAGCTGCGAGAGAACCGATTCCTGGTGTTTCTGAGCCGCTCGGTTTGTACTGATTCGTTAAACTAGACACAGAAAGGAACAGCCGTGCCTCGTGGGACACGAGACGAGGTGAAATGGCACAGGGAGGGGCCATCCTGGGGGCCTGCAGGCAGCGCCGCGGCTGTGGGGGGCCTCAGGGCTGTAGGGGAGGGGGGCTGTGTCCCCAGGAAACACCCGCCCCTCATGGGTATGTCCAGGGCAGTCCTCCTTGCTAGGGGCTGGCTCGGGCCAGTCAGGAGAGCTAAGACGGCCCCGGCCCCAGAGGGGAGGGCCCGGGCTGCCATAGCCCCCACCCGGGATGAGAGACTCTGTTCCTCTAAGTGGGGTCAGTTGTCCCGGCCTCTTAGACGGAGGATTCTCCAGCAAACCCAGCAGACGGAGGGGCTGTGGCTTCGGAGTCTACGAAACCAGTCACTTAGGGGACAGTGGAGAAAACAGGATGGTTCTCCTACCAGCGTGGACCCCAGAATGGAGGCCCCCACAGCCTCAGATGCAGGACATCAGTGCTGAGACCCATGCAGAATGTCTTCGCTCCATGGAGGAAAAAGGAGGGATCAGGAAACTGCAAGGAAATGAAAGGGATGCCAGCTGGGGATAGCGCGTGGGAGTGGCGGGCGGAAGAGCTATCCTGGAAACACACACAGGTCTCAGGCCCCTTGAGAAGGAAAGTGATGGAGCAAGCTTGGCAAGCGGTCCGGACCCACCCAGGGGAGAACGGAAGTCTGCCAAGCTCACGGGAGCCACTGCTCTCCACCTGTGGATTGGGTGGTAAATGCATTTTTAAAATGTGGCATCCTTTTCAACAAAACTTTGAAGGTCAGAGGTTGACACAGCACGTATGAAGATCTGGAATGGGGTGAGCATGAAGCCAATGGGGCCTTTGGATGGTCGATTCAGTGCCCAGGGTCATAGCGTAAGAGGGGGCCATTGCATGGTGCCCCTCTTGTGTGTCTGCCCCTCCCCCACGGGCTACAGGGTCTTGAACCTCTCGTCAGAACCTTGTTCTAGGAATCTGTTACTGAGCAAGAAGCCACCCCAGAAAGTAGAGTCTGGAAACCACAGCGTCGTTTACTTCTCTCTTCTGAGCATCAGCAGGGGGGACCGGGCTCCCTGGGGGTCCTTCGTGTGCTGCAGCCAGCGGTGGCTGCCGTGGCTTTTCTCAGGGGCGTCCTTGCTCATGTGGTTGGCGTGTGATGCCAACCTGTCTTCTCCATGGAGTCCAGGCTTCCCCACAGCCTGGCAGCTGGGTTCCAAGCAGGGATGAGGGCTGGCAGAAGCTGGACTGCCTCTCAGGACCTAGCCTCTGGCCCCAGAAGTCACGCAGCCTCTCATCTGCTACATTCTGCTCATTAGACACGAGTTGCTCAGACAACTGTTATTCAGGGCATGAAATTCGGTCCCAAGTCTTGACGGCGGGGCATTGAAGGATTTGCAGGCATACTTTGAGCCGTCAGCCCTTCCTTCTGGCTTTTTGGGAGGAGGTGAGGTGGGTCAGCTGCGCCTTTCGAGATCACAGAGGGCACCGTGGAAACAGCCTCCAGGAAGTGGAGAGCCCACAAGTCAGTGCAATGCCATCCTGTGAGCTGGCCCCTGAGCCTCAGTCTTCCCATCTGCAGGGTGGGTGGAGCTGGGGAGCACCAGTTCTCAGTTCAAACCCCACTCTCTCTGCCCCCAAACCTACACGTGTGCCCGCAGCACCCCTGGAATCTTCACTGAGACCCCATCTTCCTTGAGGCTTAAACATACCTGAGAGTTCGATTCATACTTAGGTTTTTCTTTAACCAAACCAAGCTCTCAGTTACCTGCACTGCGGGCAGGATAGCCAGAGCTGTCTTTCCCCCTGGAGCTTGCAGCAGCCCTGGGGACTCCTGCAGGCTTGGGGCCAGGCGCTGAGCGGCAGGATCAGGCCCAGCCCTCCCTCTCCCAGGTCAGGGTTACATAACCCAGCAGGAACTCCCGGGCTGCCTGCACATGGAGGTAGCGGAGGAAGGGCGCTCCCCTGCCCACTCCAGCCTGCAACAGCTGCTCATGGAAAGGCCCTCAGGGTGACCGGAGGATGCTGGGAACCAGAGCAGGGCAGCGGGGGCAGAGGAGTGGAGGCCTGCGGATGCCAGTCTTGGCGGGGAACCAGGGGTCCTCAGACCCTCGCCATTCACTCTGCGTAATAAGCAGTTTGCTGACATCAGCACTCTTCCCCCTTGACGCTGGCCCGTTAGCCGGCAAATGAACAATTTTTGATCATTATGGACTAATTTCTAAACGAGCATTATTGGAGGACCAGATTATTCCGTGCTTGTGCCCTGTGTCGGCCTGTGAGTCTACAGCAGCTCCAGGCGACTTTCTGCTACAAAGTCAATTTCAGGAGACCCTCAAACACCCCCTGGGGGTGTTGAGAGCCAGCCTTTGTGAATACGCTCCCTGCCCCTGACCAAGTGAGATACTCTGAGGCCCCCAGGATGGAGGCCTGACATGCTTATTTGGAATAAGAATAGGCTGACTGGTGGGATCACCAAGAAGGCAGAAGCTGGGTTCAGGAAAGCCATCCATTCAGGTCCTGCTCTGGGGCGCTAGTCCATTAGGGCGAGTCCACAGCGTCAGGCCATGTGGACGCTCGGTGCCAGGGAGTCCTAAAAGTCATTCCTGATCTTAGGCCAAAGAGGGGAGGATGGTCAGAGAGAAAACACGCTGGACTGCTGGGCAGGAGGCCTGGGTGGAGCCCTTGGTGTGACCTTTACTGAGTGTCTTAATCTCGCCATGCTTGTCATGATCCCGAATGGACTGCTTCCTGGTCACAGGGCACCACTCTTCACTCTGTGGACTCAGCGGTGATCCAGAGGAGTATGCCTCTGCCCCCGTCAACTCAGAGTCTCTGGGGAGTTGGAGATTAAACACACAGTGGATGTGTAACTCATTACAGTTGTGGTGGGCTTCCCAAGGCACCCCGAAGGTTTTAAGAAAGCACTGCTGTTGTTGTTCACTCACTAAGTGAACTCTTTGAAACGCCATGGACTGCAGCTCGCCAGGCCCCTCTGTCCTCCACTCTCTCCTGGAGCTTGCTCAAATTCAGGTCCACTGAGCTGGTGATGCCACCCGACCATCTCATCCTCTGTCGTCCCCTTCTCCTCCCGCCTTCAATCTTTCCCAGCATCAGGGTCTTTTCCAATGAGTCGGCTTTTTGCATCAGGTGGCCAGAGGACTGGAGCTTCCGCTTTAGCATCAGTCCTTCCAATGAATGTGCAGCATTGATTTCCTTTAGGATGGACTGGTTGGATCTCCTTGCTGTCCAAGGGATCTCAAGAGTCTTCTCCAGCACCACAGTTGGAAAGCATCAATTCTTCGGCTGCACTAACAGATCTCCAGATGTAACACAATTACATTTCCCTCTCACTGAGTCTTGCTCATCACCTGTGCCTCACTCTGGGTCCACCAGAATCCTGCTCTCCTGGGCCGTCACAGACGCTGTGTAAGAGGAGACAACAGGGAACGGCGGGCAGGCATGTCGCCCACCTCTCCTTTGTCACACGCGTGCTCCCCTCTGTCATTGGACTTCAGTTACCAAACACACATTCAAAGATAAATTCTTGAGAATTTCAAGTTAGCAATGACCAAGGCAGGGCCCCTCTAAGATGCGCCGGCCCTGAGTCCTGGGTATAAGAACACATGCCAGGGTGCCGTCGTGTGCCCAGGGAGGGACGTCCCAGCCGCAGGATCATGTTGAGAAGAGGTGCAGAGTGGAGCCGGGAGACACACGAAGAAGACGTGGAGAGGCAGCGACTGCCCTCCAGTTCTCAGCTGGCTCTCAGCTTCCAGCCGCCTGAGCCACTGGCTTCGAATCGCTTTGAGCTGAATCTCCTGCTTCTTGGTCCCCAGGTGTCAATTTCCCATCCATGGGGTGGAGACGCTGCGTTGCCGCCCTGCCTGACAACGCAAGGCTGCTGGGCTCTGTGAAAAGCCACTACATGCAAGGCTGGCAAGAACTGTGCACGCAGAGTGTTGGGTATGTCTCCATCAGATCATTGCCGGCCTGACTTAGCAGAGCAGAGAAGGCACTTCACACACAGCCTTTTTAGTTCTGCGACAGTCTGTTCGTTCCGGTGGCGGCTGGTTTTGAATGGTGCTTGAGGACCCCTGCTGGTCCGGGACCTGAGATCCTAGATGAAAATGCTCACGGGTGTTTCTGAATGCCTGCTATCCTCGGGCAGTTTCGCTGAAGCCCTTGAAACCAAAAGGCAAAGACTGTCTTACAAGTGTTCTGAGGCTGTCATAACAACTTCCCACACGCTGGGGGCTTAAACCATCACAGATTCATCCTGCCTCAGTTTTAGAGAGCAGACGTCTGGGGGTCGGGGAGTCCTGGGGCTCCGGTTCCTTTGGAGACTCCACAGGAGGGTCATCCCCGCATCTTCCAGCCTCTGGGGGCTGCAGCTCTCCCGGGCTCACGGCCGCATCCCGCCAGCCTCTGTCTCTGTCTTCACAAGGCCTCCTCCCCTCCCTGTGGGCCTGTGTCGTCTTCTCTGTCTTTTGTTAGGATGCCGATCACTGCTTTCAGGGCCCACTCAGGTGGCGCAGTGGTAAAGAATCTGCCTGCTGGTGCGAGAGACGCCAAAGAGGCAGGTTAGCTCCCCGGGTCGGGAAGAGGAAATGGCAACTCACTCCAGTGTTCTTGCCTGGGAAAGCCCATGGACAGAGGAAGCTGGCATTCTACAGTCCACGGGGTTGCAGAAGAGCTGGACTGAGGGCCTGAGCGCAAACTCACACACACACGAGTGATGCAGAGTGATCGCATCTCAAGACCTTTAATTTCATCACATCTGCAAAGACTCTCTCCCCATACAAGGTCACATTGGCAGGTTCCAGGGTGAGTTGTTATTGTTGTTCAGTTCCTAAGTTGTGTCCGATTCTGTGCAATCCCATGGACTGCAGCACGCCAGGCTCCCCTGCTCCTTCACCATCTCCCGGAGCTTGCTCAAACTCATGTCCATTGAGTCAGTGATGCCATCTAATCATCTCATCCTCTGCCGGCCCCTTCTCCTCCAGCCTTCAATCTTTCCCAGCATCAGGGTCTTTTTCAATAAATCAGTTCTTTGCATCAGGTGGCCAAAGTATTGGAGTTTCAGCTTCAGCATCTGTCCTTCCAATGAACATTCAGGGTTGATTTCCTTTAGGATGGACTGTTTTGATCTTCTTGCTGTCCAAGGAATTCTCAAGAGTCTTTTCCAGCACCATAATTGGAAAGCATCAAGGACATGGGTATTTGGTAGGGGGGTTACCATTCAACTCGCCAAATCAGCAGCTCACTGAGGGATGCTCCTAGGAGGACTCCCCACTCTGGCCAGAGAAGCTGGTCTTGGCCATGCTGCCCATTCTGGGAGAGGCCCCTCGAGCAATGCCAGAAACAGCTGCTCTGAGTCCCAGGCTGGATGTTGCTGGGAGAATTGTTGTCTAGTCTGACCAACTTTTCCTTTTTTAAAATACTGTTCATCCTCAAGCCTTTAGAGATGGCTGCTAGGTGGGGGTTAAACTGCAAAGTGGTTCCTCAAATTCTGCCCTCCCGGCATCTGGGGCTGGGTCATTCTCTGGGGTGAAGGCCATCTTGTGCACTGGGATATTCAGCAGCATCCCTGGCCTTGACCCACTAGACCTGAGTGACACCTCCCAATGCTGACAATCAAAGATGTCTCCAGATAATTGCCATTGTCTCCTGGGGGAGGGGCAGAATTGCCCCGGGTGGCAGGCCCCGGGCTGCAGAAGGCGTGATGGAAACAGCCGCCCAGCCTGGGGTCTGGAGGAGGGGCATGCACTGGCCCACCGTGGGACCCTGTGCTTCCTCTGGAAGGTTCTGGCTTCAGGCTTTCCTTATGGGAACATAAACACTCAATGCCATTTTGACAGAGCCAGGCCCTGTGTGTAAAGACCATCGAGGGAGCTCCCTGGCTGGCCAGTGGCTGGGAGTCAGTACCCTTCCTGCCATGGCCTTGGTTCAATCCCTGTTTGCGAAAATGAGACTCTGAAAGCCGAGCTGGGCAGCAGAAGGGAAAAAAGGGACAGTCAGGGAGAAAACAGGTGCTCAACAAGGGGCATTCCAGATTTTGGTTTTATTTCGTGAAGTGTACCATCTTCACTGCAGCCTGCACCCAGCCCAGTGCCAGGCACCCAGGAGCTGCTCGCGAGGACATGTCTCCCTGGGCTTGTGGCCTTCAGGCGGGTCCCCGGCTTCTGGACACCAGGCCCTGTCGCTCCCCGACGTCCCTTTCTACATGTGGGATGTGAAAGGGAATGGGGAGAAAGCTGAGACACACCCCCTGAGGGGTCTGGAGGCTCCTTCTCGTCCCCAGGCTGCCTGCGAGCCCTCGTAAACGTGCCCTCGGAGATGCTTCCGGAATGTGGACGGCTGGCCTGGAGCCACACTTCTCAGTGTGAATCACCAGAGTTTCCCTGGGACCTGGCCTCCACCCAACAGCACTCAGATGGGCAGAAGCCCTCTGACCCCGCCATCCGGATGCCACTGGACTTGAACAACTGCCCACTCCAGAAACCGTGCATCTGCACTGCCATTCAGGCACTCTGTAGCTGGGTCAAGAGAGGAGCAAAAATTGTAGGGAATTTAAGGATTCCTTTTTTAAAAATCCACCACAGTGATGTATGATGGACATTTTGTTCCTTTAAAAAAATATCTCTAGAACAAATGGCCAGAGGTCTACCCACTAACAGGGTTTCACATACAGGATATAGCATCCTTGACAGGAGGTACAGCGTTGCACAGCAGACGCCCAGGACTTATTTATCTTGTTTAACTGAAACTTTACACCCCTTAGACATGTCCCCATTTGCCCCTCCCCCCAACCCCAGGGACACAAATTTGCCCTCTATCACTGAGTTTATTTTAGAGAACTCATAGAAGTAGAATAATAAGGGTGTTGTTCGTCTAAAACCAACTTATTTCACTTCGCAAAATGCTCTCAAGCTTCATCTGCGTTGTTGTCCACAGCAGGATTTCCTTCGTTCTCGTGGCTGAGTAATATTCTGCTCCTTTCATTAGCGGATGCACACTTGGCTAGTTCATTTTGGCCACTGTGAATAATGCTGCAGTAAACGCGGACGGAGACAAAGATCCCCCCAAGATTGTGATTTTAACACTTTGGGTGGGTTTCCAGAAGTGAGATTGCTGGATCATCCGGCAATCTTGTTTTTAGAGAATTTGGTGGAAGCTCCATAATGTTTTCCACAGCCGTTGCACCGTTTCACCTTCCCACCCACAGTGCAGAAGGTTGCAGTTTCTCCATACCTTCACTAGCACTTACCTTTCTTTTGATAATAGCTATCTTAGAGGTAATACGTCACTGTAGTTTTGATTTCCGTTTCCCTGATAATTAGTGAAGTTGAATGTCTTTTCACATGTATGTTGGCCATTGTACATCTTCTTTGGAGAAATGTCTAACTATATAAGTTTTGAACTGGTTTATTGTTTTTTTTTTTTAAATTTAATTGGATGCTAATTACTTTACAATATTGTGGTGGGTTTTGCATTTGACATGAATCAGCCATGGGTGTACATGGGTCCCCTCATCCTGAACCCCCCTCCCACCTCCCTCCCCACCCCATCCCTCCGGATAGTTCAAGCCTAGTGGGCTGCCATCTATGGGGTCGCACAGAGTCGGACACGACTGAAGCGACTTAGCAGCAGCAGCAGCAGCAGTAGGGGTATTAACTTCCTCTCGGCTACATGGCTTGCAAATAGGTCCTCCCATTCTATGGGCTGAATTTCTGCTCTGTTGGTACTTCCTCTTGTTTTACAGAAGATCATTTTTTCCATCTTTCTAGATCTGCCCTTCACTCAGCAATATGCGTATAAGATTCCTCTGTGTCTTTCTGTGGCTCTATGGCTCATTCCTTTTTATTGCCACATAGTATTCTTCTGTATTCACGTATGTCAGTTCATTTATCCATTCCTCTATTAAGAATACCTTGACTTCTTCCAGTTTGGGGTGCTAATGAGTAGAGCTGTAAACTTCCAAGTGTGGATTTTTGTGTGCACAGAAGTTTCTGAATCAGTTGGGGAAATACCCAAGAGCATCCTTGCTGGATCACCATGGGCTTCCCAGGTGGCAAGAACGATAAAGAAGCTGCCTGTCAATGCAGGAGATGTAAGAGACCCACGTTCAGTCCCTGCATTGGCAAGATGCCCTGGGGAAGGGAATGGAAGCCCATGCCAGTGTTCTTGTCTGGAAAATCCCATGGATGGAGAAGCCTGGTGGGCCACAGTCCATGGGGTCGCACAAAGTCAGCCACAGCTGAGCACACATGCACGTACTCTTACATATCCTGTTTCTTCAAATTTCATTTTTTCTCTTTGAGTTTCATTTTGTAAGGTTCTCTTGCCCTTTCTCCAAGTTCAGATTCTTTCCTCTGCTGCCTTACAGCTCGTGATGAGCCCGCTGGAGACATTCTTCATTTTTGTTGCCATGGGTTTTGTTTCCAGTGTTTCCTTTTGATTGGTTCTTAGAGTTTCCAGCTCTCTGCTGACATGATCCATCTGTTTTCTGCTGACATTACCCGTGTACTATCTACTTTTTCCATCAGAGCCTTCACGTATTAATCACAATTGTTTTAACTCCCCCGTCAGAAAATTCTAGCATCTGTGTCATATCTGAGTCTTGCTCTGATGGTTGCTCCATCTTTTCAGGGTGTGTTTTTTTCTTCCTTCTTGGCAGAGAAGGGAACGGCAACCCACTCCAGCATTCTGGCCTGGAGAATCCCATGGACTGTATATCCACGAGGCCACAAAGAGTTGGACACAACTGAATGGCTTTTCACTTCACTGGCTGATGCTACAGCTCTGCTCCTTCTTTGCCAGCCCATACCAGCCCGAGACCTTCTTCCTACATTCGGGGAAGCCCAGCCAGGACCCTGACCCAACACAGGACTGACAGGGTTGATTTTGCCATCTGGTAAACCTGAAAACAAACAAATAAAAAAACTCCTGCCCCTTCTACTTTGAGGAGAGTGTTTGACATCCCTTCTTCTGTCCCCAACAAATTCCAAGGGAGTCAGAGTCAGCACAGTCCTCTTTCATCAAAACTGAAGCATGAGCAAAATTCAAGTAACTTCCTCCAGTTTCACAGGGAGTGGTGAGCTGGGAGCCCAGAATCCTGCATCCTCACCTGTGAGCGAGGGAGGGGATACAGCTTCGTCCATCTCTGGGCTGGGAGGGAGCCTGGGGTCCATCCGAGCCATTGCTTCCCCACGCCTCGCCGTTTATCACAGCTCTGGCCATCAAAGGAGGAAACCACCAGGTCTCCAACGCTCTGAAATCACAGCACGCCTGCAGCTGCTTACCCAGCCCTGGAATGGGCACTGCAGGAAGAAACAGTCTCTCTACTAAATTCCCAAAGCCTGTTTCTAGGAGCATAAATTTTCAGTAAACATTAATATTCCAAAAATGCACCTCAACATATGTTAAGAAGGATACAATAAATGCTAATGATAATAGTGTTCATTATAAGCCTGAGTGCTCAGTACAAGCCGGCAGGGCTTTAATCCTTGACTCACATGACCGGGGTCTCTGAGCCCCTCTCTGCACTGGAGCTCTGAGCTCCACAAGGGCAGGGGGTGCATGCTTTTGTTCACTGCTGCTTCCCCAGCCCTGCGCTCTCTTTTTCTGTGGGAAATGATCACAAGGCAAGATGCATGAGGAGAAGCTGCAAAACCCCCAGGACGCCTGAGCCTCTGTGTTGTGAATAGTCATGCTGGGGAACAGTAACGGAATCCAGGGTTTGGGGAGCTGGAGTCCATTGTGCCTGCACCTGCCTTCTCAGAAAGCACCAAAGCCCCCCACATGCAGGGGGTCCCCTACCCTCTCAGCCTCAGTGACCCTTTGCTCATAAGGTGGCTTAAATGAGATCGTTATTCAAAGCCTCACGTCTTAGCTCAGCTGCCGTAACAAAGTATGACAGACTTGTGGGCTTAAGCAACAGACCTTTACTGCTTTCAGTCCTGAGGCTGGAACTCAGTGATCAAGCGTCAGCTGACTTCGTGTCTGACGGGAGTTGTCTTCCCAGGTTGCAGACCGCTGCCTTCTCAATGCGGCCTCACACGGCCTTTCCTCTGAGCGTGCACGGCAGAGAGAGAGAGAGAGAGAGAAAGGAAGACAGCGAGCCAGAGAATGCGGGAGAAAGACACTTACCCACTGAGTCAGGGCCCCACCCTTACAACCTCACTTAACCTTATTACTTCCCCAACTCCAAACAGCCACTCAGGAGTTAGGGCTTCACCATAGGAATTCGGGGACACAAGTATCCCACCCATAATACATGACACGCGGGACTTCCCCGGTGGTCCGGGGTTAAGATTCTGACTTCCAGTGCCGGGGACCCGGGTTCCATCTCCGATTGGGGAACTAAGATCCCACGTGGCACAGGGCAACCAAGCCCATCACCGCAATTAGGGAGAAGCCCCCACACACTGCAACAAAGAAAACAACAATAACAAAAAAACACAACAAGCAGTGTGTGCCCGGAGGCTCTTGTGCACCGATTACAGGCAGCTGGTGGGTGGAGCCTGGCTGGGGGCAGACAGAGGTCTTGTCCAGGCCTAGGTCAAAGTGCAGGGTGACACAGGGAGAAAAGGGTTTGCAATGAGAACCGTCCACCCTCCAGCTGATCTGGGGAAAGCCACTCACCCCTCTGCCTCAGTTTCCCCATCTTCACAGCGGATCCGCTGTCTCCTGGATGCTGAAGTCTCTAGAGCCAGGCTGTGCACTGTGTGTCATCAGCAGCCCCGACACAGGCCACCTGAGGACCAGGACTTGTCAGCTGAGGGTCGGCTGCACAGGGCCTGGCGACTCTCCCTCTGGTCCAGGGTGGCATACCAGGGGGTGACGGCCATCTTTTGCCCCTTTGTGTCAACAGTTTTTAGTGAGCCTTTGGCCACATGGAAGGCATCTACAGACTGACTGGGGGGCCAGTTACAAACAGCCTGGAAGGAATTACAAGTCTCACATGCACACTCACCCTGGCAACAAGGCTGGAAGCAGCACACTGACCTCGCGGTTACCCAGCTTCTATCCGGCTGTCACGGGAGCCAGGCCTCAGAGACTGGACGCATCTGATGCGGTTGACGGCTGTCGAATTAGGCTCTGGGGCCATCGATCGAGACCATGTGCTTCTGCTGGGTGTAATTAGCTGCTCTGCTGAGATCGCCGGGCGCTCCCCGGCCGGCAGGGTTGACCAGTGGGGCGGCTTTGGGTTCTGCCTCTGCTCCCAGCCCTCGGCCCCAGCCCCCCACGTGTGGGTCCCACACAGAGGCCCCCATGCCAGGTCCTGGGTCCGCAGCTCAGTGCCTCCCGACAGCAGAACCACCCGAGAGAGGGCCCGTGGCCAGGGGTCCAAGAATGGAC